>VZTO01006704.1:84855-95734 GCA_013400615.1 Syrrhaptes paradoxus
TCACATAGTCTGAATTCTTACCCATATCTGCTCTGATCTGAATTCTGAAACTTCTGAGGTTTGCTGATCACTAACATAAGCCTTAATTAATGAGATTGATCTTTAACATCACACTGGAGGCAAGGCAGTTAGGTGTTGCTTAGATCATGGAAGTTAAAACCAGAAGGTGATTCAGCTGTTACAGAACTTTCTGCATTACTACTGTGGGAAGAATAATCTTGTTTTCTTATACTTTTTTTTCCAATTTTTTGAGCTCTTTCTGTCAACAGGAGCTGGAAAAGGGTTGTACAGTTAATCTGAGAGAGGTAAATATTCAGTGCTATTGTCAGCACTTAACAGACTTCAGTCTCAGTTAGAAAAGTGCTTGTCTTATTTTATTGCTCTTCATGAAAGCACTTCTGGATGTGCTTAATCTTAGCATACCTAAAGCCACCATTAGTTTAAATGTTTTTTCTGAATTTGGGCCTCAGATTTTTGCCTCCAATCTCATTGTGTAGATTTTAACCTGTTCCAGGTTTCCAGACTTGAAACAAAGAACCACTTCTTACGGTGTTTCTGCTCTATTTGAAGCAAAGAGGGGGGAGTGACGCTTAAGGATTCACCTTTGCAAAAGGCAAGAAAAGTGCAAAAGTGCCATCATAAAACTGTGACTGCCTAGGGCTAGTACACACGGCAGCACCTGGGAACCACTGCAAGAGAGTAAGAGCCTTCTAGACTGTTATGGTGGCTTTACTGACAAGTTGAATTATGAAACATTGTCTTTGAGAAAGAATTTGTGTCTTCCCTGTTTTCTTACTCTTCCTCTCAAGAAGTGTTAGGAATATTGAAGTTGTTTATATTTGAAATAAGATCTAACCCAGGAAAGTGTTTAAACAAAACAACACATATTCTTTGAGTTAACGATATACGTATTTTGCAGATTATTTTCCACTTTAATTTTATTATTTGCGCTCTACTCTTTGTTACAAATCTTACCTACTTATCAGCTAATATTAAAGGTCTTGTATTCTGAGTGACTGTCATTGCCCCTGCACTCAGATCAAACCAACCCATTCAAAAATGTAAATCCAAGTTGATTTTCCTTGCTTTGAAAACAAAGGCTCAATTGTGGGAATTGTCTGTTATCTAAGCATTTTTGCAGAATGTACATGGATTCATGTACCTCGGCATAGTGCATCCTTTGTTTGATTTACTTTCAACATTTTTGACGTAGGTGATTTTTTCTTTTCTGTGCTAAGAAAGGCAGTTTCATTTTTCATCACTTCTTTTCCAAAGAATAAAATGTTTGTCTTTACAAAGTTTTCATTGAATGCTAATCTGTAGCATATTAACTATTGGTTCATTGGAAGGATACCTGGTGACTACAATAGTGACATACAAACCTTGTCTGGGTGGAATCCGGGTCTCCTCTCTTTACATTGGTTCAGTTACCTAAAGATCAACGAGTAGGAATTTTGTAAACCCTTCCAAAATTGGATCAACATCGGAGTACCCTCATCAAATTCATTTGCAAAGCGTCTAGCCCACCTAAATCCTGCCTGAGTCAGTGGGAGATGTAGGGTCTCAGCAGGCTATTGCTTTTAAATACTTAAAGATGGATTAAGGAGGCCAAATCTAAACACCGAGATTAAGAATGCTGGGTTTTAATTTCATTGTCCCCGATAAAATGAGGCTGTGGGAATTACAGCTGCTATTATGCCACAAGTGTATGGATATTAGAATCTACCTCTTTATGAACATTAAAGTTTTGTAATGTTTGATAGCTTGCTGAAGGTCTCCTGGACTCTAAGAGTCCATAAAATTTCCACTATTGGTATTTCTCTTTCCAATGGTACCTCTAGAGAGAGAATGCCTTCAAGTAGCTGCATTTTCCACTTGAGTCTACTTTCAGGAAGGAGCATACAGCTACAAATATCCATTCTCAAGGAAATTCCATTGCACATATATAACCTCAGCTGTTGCATTTAAAATTTTCCTAAGAAGCCTTTTGTTTTCTTGTTCTCACTTTCTTCAAATAGCTCATGTCTGCTTTTGCAAAATTAGCTTGCATAGACATTTTATTCAATGTGATGGTCTTATCTTCCTTGTGTTATAATTCTCACACACAAAAAAATTGAGAAGACAATTTTTTTCATTATAGTAAGAGAATTTTTTAAAAGCTTAAATTTCATGTGCCCTTTATGATTGAGTTTGCACTCACTTGTTTGGCTGACTCTCAGCTGATAGTGCAAGAAATAAGCAGTATATATTCGTATGTTTAGCTACCATTTTGAATAAAATCTACAGCATCTGGGAATAATTAACTAGAGTGAAAATCAAATTGCCTAGTCATTCTTCGGAAACAATCAGTAAAAAGAATACAATTAAACTTTGCATTGGTTTGAACTCACAGAGATGCGGGTTCAGTTCCAGGAATCCAACACACGAGTATCTATAGCGCTGTTTCATGCTCATATTCTTCTCCTTTTCTCAAAGTGGGAGATCTCTCAGGAGCAATCCATGCTCAAAGGGGTTTCTGGATGCTTCCACCTGTGTAAAAGCAGAGAATGTTAAAGGTGTGTATATTGTACAAAAGCACAGCCGGAAATAATTGTCTGTGGCACCTCAAAATCCGTGATCTAGGTACAGTACCTGGCTAGAACTGCTGTAGCCATATTCCCACACGTATTGGTTACATGCCAAAACGTTCTGTGAATTCTGCCATCTTCACAGCTGTTAAACTGAGTGAAAATATTTATGTATACCTTTGAGAAATAGGGTTTAGTTTACATAAGATGTAACCCAGAGCTGCAATAGCAAGGATGGATAGCACATTGTTAAGCACAGAAACCACAACCATCAGAATGACTTTCTGTTTTATTTACTGACCTAAACCGCAGGAATTCTTTCATTACTTTCATTCTATTCATGTAGGTACCGTATCAGGATGGGTGAGCTGTCTCCAGCTAAGCAAATTAACCCGCGGGGAAAAAAAAAACCAAAACAAAATGCAATTTAACAGGTTTCTGATTTTTGCCCGTGAAAATGGGCTCCAGACCTGAGGCTCTTATCTGTGTAAACTAAACGTAACCCCTCAGTGTCAGAAGATAACTCTACTTTGGCCACTTAAGGACAAAAGCAAGGATTAAAAACGTGCTAAGGGTCCATGCTGCAACACCAGACGAAGTTACCTATTGTATGAGAAATAAATAAATAGCAATAATTTTACAAGCTTCTCTGTCCTCCATCTCTTACTTGAAATTAGAAGAAACAAAGATTCTAGTGCAATGATTTCTCTCTTTCCTTTCACTGTGCTAGCTTGGAGCTGCCTTTTGCCACTCAAGTTTACTGCTTTCTTGGACTTGAAAGTGGTTTCTTCTGAGTGAACCAAAGATTGTACTGACCTAAATGTCACTTGAATTAATGTATTCTTGTTTCAGTCTTTACTTTTCTCTTGGAGCCACTTCTACCTTAAATTACCTTGTATTTCAGTGCTTGAAGACAAGGTCACAGTCATGCAAAGAATTCCAATTATGGGATGTTTCAAATTTGCTTTCAGGATTTTAAAAGAACACAGTTATTCCTGACCTTATGAAAGAAAATAACCATATCAGTACTAATAACCATTATTATTACCTAAACCCACTTGCTTCAGCGAAAGTGAGGGGGAGTGACTAGCCAAGCCGTAGAAAGAACAGCGTGTAAATCATGGCTGGAGCTGGAGAACTCCTCGACCACAAGTAATTCCGCTGCTGAATTTCATCTTATTTTTCTGATGAACGTTCCTTTCCCTTTGCAGAGACCACAGCTGTCCCCAGTCCAGTTGCATGGCCACATAGCCTCCACACATAATGCTCGGTCTGTCAGCTGCTCCTGAGTGATATATTGCAACAACTCAGTGCACAGTTTTGCCAGTTAGAATCATGGCTCTCCTGGCATGGCTCTGGACTGTCAGTAGAAAAGCAAAATATTAGTGTCTAGTATCCAGAAATATTCTGCAGGGAGAAGGAGCACCATTATTAAAGTTCACTTTCTATGAGAATAACCAAGCTATCGCATTCTGCTGGTTATATGGCCATGGCATTTTCCCATAAAACAAAGGCTAGAGGCATTATTCTAGCATAAGCAGAGCTTTCTAAGAAGTGGGCTCTGGAATTTTGTAGCACAACCTTTGAATCCTGGTAGTATTCTGTGCATTCTCTGCTTTTTTGAAATACATTGTTCCTTCTTGCCTTATTCTTGTAGCAAAGCAGTGTCAAGGTTTTCTGGCATTATAGGGAAATATTTGTCTGTGAAAAGAACAGTAGAAAGTAAGGCCAGACTTTTCAAGAGTGGCCAACTTCGTCAGACCACAAAAAAAAATCCTGAAGTCTTGGGATTTTGGCAGTGGTGACTAAGGTCCTCTTCCACGATTTTCATCAGCAGAAGCAGCAAGGTGTGAACTTCTGAAGGACAAAACAAAAGGGGGAAAAACGTCCAAGGGGGTTTCTGTGTTTAATTTCTGGATACTTCATATATCACAGCTGCCAAATACAATGTGCAAAAGAGAAAATGAGCCCTACAACTAGCCTTTTTAATAAGATTACCTTCCTTAAAAATACCTCCTATTAACATTTTGTACATGGAAATGCTCTATGATACTAAGGCAGGCACTATTATTCGACAATTCTCTCATAGCTTTTACTTCTGCTGTCCTTCCTTAGATCAGAAAATTTCACCTATCATACAACCTGTCTGTGAAATAAACAGATAAAATGAGTAGGTTTTACCCCATAGAATACATAATCTTTTTGTTAAGAGGCTTTTAACAGCTGCTAATAATTTCTTGTGGACACTTTTAAAGAAGAACATTAAATGGAAAATTTAAAGTGAAGATATTCCTGCTTTTATCCTAATATTTTGCTTATAAAGTGCTCATAAAAAGTTAGGAAATTGTTTGAAAAATTATCAAATAGCAGAAAGTGATTCAATTATTTGCATATGCCAATAGAAAATTATTTGCAAAAGCTGTTTTGAACAGAAACTGCTGTAATGCTGATAAATCTGGATACATTAGAGGACTTGGCTAGATCTGCATTTGTTTCAAATTTAATATGTGCCTCAGATTAAGGTCAGAAGGAAGTGGGAGGAAATTGTTCCCTTTAAATGTCCTGTTCCTTAAGGAGTTGGGTGGGTCCAACATCTAACAGTCTAAACTATAAACTGAAACTTAGTTATGGAATTTGCAGCAAATCCCAAGCTTCATCTAGAAGCTGTGGCTCGTCAAACTCCTAAGTGCAGCATTCAGGGAAATATGATGTTGCAATGCACATTACATCAGTACTGCAGATACAGTACCCTTGGTACTGCTGCTGCTTGAAATTGCTGACTTGTAATTTTTCTTCTGGATTGACTGAGTCAGCAAGTTCAGTGTATTTGGAGTCATTTTATTTCCACAGCAATTCTGCTTTCAAGTGGTTGCAATGAAAATACATCACAACATTTCCTGCATTCCTTAGCAAAAGCCATTGGTTTTAATTTTATTTTTACTTTGTGTACAGCTGAGACCCCTGGAAAGGAAGAATCCTCTTTACTCATATTTGACAAGCACTAGAGCCTGAATGTTAACAAACACCAGGGCAGTACTTGAGTGGACTAAATACGATAAACAGAAGTTGTTGCAAGGACCTTCCTATCCATTCTTCTTGGTTGTGGGATTTTGCATGGAATCAACATCCTGCAATCGAGCAACACCTGGTCTTGCTTCATCTCCTTTCAGACTTGAGCTGTGTTATCAAATGTTGATCCTTAAAGGCAGAGAGGAGGGACTGCCTTCCACCCTACCCAGTCATTTGTAATATAAAGGATGAGGAAGAATGAGGTGAGTGCATGGGAGACTGAAAGAACATTAGGGTTGCGTACTGCTGACACAGCTGCTATCTTCATTGAGGCACTCAGAGATACAAACTGGTTGCATGTCCCAGCCATGCCATCAGATCTCTGGGGCCTAATGCCACCTTTTCCCTTGGAAAAAGGGAAAAGCAGGAGCTGCACCACAGCACACACTTGCCTCATGGTCTGGGCGTAGCCTGGAGTGGCACAGATTGAGGAGGTCTCTCTAGAGTGCGTGAACATTTGCATTTTGTTATAGAACTGAAATTTGGGGGAATAACCACAGCTAGGAAAGTCTATGTCTGCAGGAGAGCAGTTGCAGAAAAAGAGATGTCTTGCAAGACCTAGGAAAATGTAAAGGAATGGTGATTTTTTTAATATTAAAAGGCTTACAGCAGAGAGAACAGGCTAGGCTTATGAAAGTCATGCTATTCAAGACACAGACAAAGCACGGCAGCTATGTGGGAGGAGAAGGATCACACTGGACACGGAGTGGAGGCAGAGGAGGACAGAGAAACAACTAATTGCAGAGAAATGCAGTAGAGCAGAATAGTCTGCCAATCTGCAGAGCCACTGGTCACTGAAGCTTTTTTAAACAATTTTGTTGGTCTTTTTGTAAAGCATATGTGCAAAGTAAATATGTGAATAATACTTGTTTTGTTAGAATAAGAAAGCATTTTAGTTTGGTGTATGTCACAAAAATATTTGAGAATATTCAGCCTCAGAAATCATGAAGTTAGTAAGAACAACTGTAGATACCAACGTGAGGGAAAAAGGCTGTATATTCACTTGGCAAAAGATGGGAACATATTTGTAAAGATGGTTTAAAAGCTTCTGGCATACAGCAGAGCATAGAGTCAGAGCAAATATATTCCATACATCACTGGAGCCTAACTTACAGGTTGGCAAATGGCCTGCAGGCTTGTGTCGAAGTTTTAAATTTGAACTTTTGCTTGCATATTACCTGTGATTGTACAGTAGTTGTCTCACTGCTTTCATGTATTTTGTGGCTTGTGTGATTTGAGCCTGCGTGCTCTGTGCTTTGGGGCTACAAGCAGATCCCCCAAGTCTTATAATTTTTAATGAAAGCCATGGAGGTCTTCCTGTTTAGCAGATAGGCTCAAAGGTTGAGAGGCTGGTGAGTGAAGAATATTCAGGGAGCAGAAATAGGCAGCCTTCAGATTTTGTTTATTATATGAAATGAGTCTGAATACTCATGTATCTGAAATCTGCCAATCATTTGTAATATTTCAGATGGAAAATGCTTGGCTTAACCGTGGTGGATATCACTAGAAAAAAAATAAGATTACATATGCTCCATGTGTTATATGTAGTTAGTGGAAGCCAAAACTTTGTTGAGATAATTTTTGTCTTTGCTTTCACAGTGCCAGCTTTCTTGCACATTCCTCTGAAACAGCTGGGGCTGGACATTGCCCTTCCCAGAATGGTGGCCCAGGTGGCCCGGAGCTGCAGCACAGAAAGAGTGAAGGGAGTTTATATACCTAAAATGGTTTTCTGCCCACTTGTGATTCCCAGGGAAATAAAAGAAGACCAACCACGAGGCAGAAGAGGGACTGCGAGGTGATTTGCTGCGTTCCAGTTCTCTTGGCCCCCGAGAAGATCAGGAAGCGAGAACAGTAACATTCATTTTTCCTTCTTATTGTTATCTTCTGTGTTTCTGTGTGAAATACTGGACAAGGTTTGGGTCACAAGGTGGGAAAAGAGCTCTCGAACATATTCCTTTAGTGGGAGCTAGATGGCGCCGTGGGTTAATGCTCCAGACTCTCATCTGGGGATGTTCTGGGGCAAACCCAGCTTGGTCAGGTAACAACTTGGCAATTAGTCTGCCTGTGGGAATTTAGGTCTTCCAACGGAAGTATTCAATTCTTAAATCCTCCTGAGATCTCAGCGTCCCCTGGACATCAGTAAGGACTCGTAGCTGGAATCGTGTCCCTGCAAATGGGGCCACGGTCCTCACCAGGCACCAGCACCTGCTGCAAGAGGAGCCACCCACTGGATGGTGGGCTCTGAAAGGAGAGGTGACTCAGATGGCATTAATGTACCCAGGTGGAGAAAAGTACAGCTGCTGGCGCTGCACCTGAGCTTAATCTCTGCTTATCAGCCATAAAAGTCTTCTGGTTTTTTTTTTTTTGTGATCACTTACATTAAGAAAAAGCAAAAGTAAGAAGCCAATAGCCTGTAATTCCTCTGGCAACACCGAGATGTATTTCCAGTTTTTCAGGCTATTTCTGTGGTGGTTAAAGGATACTCGCCTGGAATCATCCAAACTTTCCACTGAACTACTAAAAAAAAAAAAAAAAAAAAAGCAAAGCACAATAGAATAAACTGGAAAGCCCATCTCTGTGCACAAATGTCAGCACACTGTTGGGCATGGGATTTGTATTCAGACAAAGTCTTGCTCTTTCTTTTTGTGGGAAAAAAGAGTCTTGCTTAAAAACAAATGGCTTATAAAACAATGCAAAGAGACCGGGGAAGACCACTGAATTGTGAAAAACTGAAAATTCAAAGAGCACCATGTGAGAACTTAAAGAGCAGTCTCTGACGGGAGCAGCCACAGGACAATTTGGAACGTGATCAGTGGGGACTGGAAACCACTCCATGGGGGTTAAACATCCAGCTCAAGCAGATACACTGAGTTGTTCTGTGGCCGGTACGGAGCAAATTCAGCGATAAACAGCTTTCAAACTCTCCAACCCCTAGACTGCATCACCACCATTGGCCCAGCTGTTAGCAGAAAGACGGATGGGGAATGGCCTAGGCAGCGAGTTATCCTTTGTCCTCTGGAAAGGCTGAAACACGGTGACGCCCTCACCAGGCTGAGCTGTGTGGACATGCGAAAGGCCTCGATACTCACTGGAAACAACAGGCGGGGTTCAGAGCTGTGTGGGGTGTCCAGGCTGGGGGTTTGTGGCACCCGGTACAGTTTATGACTAGAAGTGCCACTGGTGGCACAGGGGAGGTGAGGTGGGAGAGCTGGACCCTGCTGCTACTGGGGACAGGCTGCTCTGCCCCTCTGGGTCTCTTCCCGCCTTTTTTCCCCATTTCAAGCGCAGGCTGCTCTGCTCGGCGGTCAGCAGGCAAGGGCTCTGCTCCACTGTGTGCTGCCCCCACACAAACAAATGCTTTCAACCTACTAAAAAAAAAAAACCAAACCAGAAAAATAACATAGCTTAGAGAAAGTACCTTGGGAAGAAGCTCCCGAGGTTTATTCCAGCAAAGAAAGAAGGTGCGTATGTCTCTTTGCTGACCGCATGAGGGGCAGGACTGAGGGGACAGACGTTCATTACGGGGCACATTCTTAAAGCTTTACTTCTTCCTATTTTTTCCCTGACATTTGCTGTTTTATACTCTCTGGCAACCAGCAGAGCTCCACCGATGCTGACTTGCAGAGCCCATAGAGATACTAAGGAAATATTTTTCCTAGCAACAAGCGGCACATGAAAACATGAAGAAACACTTCCCCTGCTCATATTTCCCTTCGGTTTTTTTCGGTCATCTGCTGCTGAGATAAGAGCTGCGCGGTGAAACCTGCTGCTAGCTTGTGTTTCGCAAGGCAATCTGGAACAGAGGGACATGTTAAAGCTTTGCCACTGTTGTTAGCTGGCACAGAAGCCTGTGTGAAATCACGGTGGTGTGGTGCCGAGCGGGCGTGCTGCCCGCCATGCCGCCTGCCATGCTGCGCGCCATGCTGCCCGGCCTCAGTGCCGCTAGGTGACCCACATGCAGGTGCTGAGGTACCCTCGAGTGGCTCTTCAGCCAGGGAAGATGAAGAGGTGTACGACATTGCCTTAAGATGGTGGCTGCATCCAGGCCTGGTCGTACAGTGCACAAATAAATGAAATGATGCCATCTGAGGCAGGTCTCTCGCGAGTGCTGCCTGAGGTGCTTGTTCCCACAGACCCTGGCTCAGGTGAGGCTATTACATGTTTCTCTAATGAAAAAGCAGCAATTAATGAGTGTCAGGGATGGGCAGCCCTCGCGGGGAGGTGGGAGCCCTCACCACCATTAGGTCGCACAGGCGGGAACTCCACCAGTGCCTTTCTGAGGGAGATGGAGGAGGTGTGATGGCGGCCCGTGCCCCTAGGGCTCCCAAGGAGGACCCTGCTGGGCCCCCCTGGCCAGCGGGCAGGGGTCCACAGGCACATGTGCCATGGCATGCCAATCAACGATGAGAGGTACTTCTGTGCAGCCATGTCCCTGAGGTGGGTCTCATGGCTGGGCCTGGGCAGGGACAGGGATGCCCACTGATGAGAGGAGAGAGGAAGGGGTTGGCAGCAGACAAGTGGGAGCTGGTTGTGGCCCTTTCAACCAAATGTGGTCACTGGAAGCGGGTTTGAGTCCCAGAGGAAACATGTGAAGCATGGACACACCATATCCTTTCAATTCATGCCTTTGGAAACCTGAGATAGTGCTTCACCCTAGACATGGCAGTATTTTCTGTTTTCTGCCTGCTAATTGTAGTGCTAAAGTGTTAACATTAAAGTTTAGTTTGCTGGAGTTGAATTATGAGCCATGTGGGGGCAATGACTGGTACTTGTGTCTGCTTGTGAGTAACTCCCCCTTCTTTTCTGTCCTTGCTCAGCCATGCTGAAACAGCGTTTGCAGATGCAAGGGCAGTGGCCGCGGCAGAAAGGCTTTGTCAACACCAGCAAATCACTGTCCCTGCCTCTGCAAGGTCAGTTTCTGAAGGCAATGTGTCCGAGACCACGGCTCCACAACTTCTGAGGAACATGAATTGTCGGTGTTTAGAAATTGAACAGAATTAGTGGGTAGAGTGAAAGTGTTCTCATGGTAGGGCCAACCTCCGAATTTAAGGGCAGCCTTGCACCCACAGGGTGAATATTTTGTGAATAACTTCAGTGGGGTTAGGATGGAGCCCAGGAGGTTCTTACTCTTAACTTGATGGGCCTCTGACAAGAAGAATATCTGCAGAACATGTTCCTATTTCATCAGTGTGTTTCCTGAATTTATCCTTTAGTATTTTAGAAGAATTTATCCTTTGGAAAAG
>VZTO01006706.1:3767-64546 GCA_013400615.1 Syrrhaptes paradoxus
GAATGAGCAGGAGCAATATGAGCTTTCTCTACACAGTCTGCTACTGTGCTTACATCTCAATTTAGAGAAACCACACCTGGGGACATGGGAAGCCCAAGGATGTGTAGCTCGTTTTCCAGTAGACTCTGTGAGGTTGCCAGCACCAGCTGTGATACTGTGTTGAGGTGAAGCCACCTTTTTTTTTTTCGGTTTGGACTATGATCAGTAGCTCATTTTGACTTTGGTCTTCAAACAGCCTTGAGAGAGGTAACGAGTTGTATGTACTACAAATACAAGAATCCCAAGTTGTCAGGCAGATGATCTTTTTTCTGCGGTAACTGGCAGTAAGTTCACTCCTGTAAGTCATTGTGGCACAATTGCATAGTGCAGAGATACTCCTACTCCTATAAATGTGTTTGGTTTATAGTGGGAGCTTTATCAACACCTTTGAAATGTTGTTCCACTTCGGAGACTTCTGTCATGGTTTCCAGTGAAGCTAGGCTGCTGCTGGTACCCAGACCTGTTCATTTAGGGCTATCTACTTCATTGTACTTTTCAGCATAACTGTGCCCTCATTCTCTTCCCTTAGCTGTGGATCCTCAAGAATCCTGTTACTGGACTGGAAATAACTTGCTTAGCCTCATAAAACACAGTTAACTTTTTCTCAGACAAGGTTTTTGACAGGCCAAGTGGCCAAGGACATTTATTGGGACTGCTGGGCAAAAGATGCTAACAGGTTTGGTTTCTGCTTGAACTCACCAGCATGAATATGGGCATCTCTGGCTGTAGCGGCAGCAGTAAAATTGCCATTCACGGTCAAGCACAGATGGAAAATACTGACTCTGGAAACCAGCCACCAGCCCATTGTTTGAGCAGGTTTGATACCTAAGGAAGAGGAGAAAGAACAGAACATTTAAAGAAAACGTGATACTAGATTTCCTGAGGGTTTCAAGCATTTCTGAAAACAGCATTAAAAATTTTGAATCAGGGTGTAAACTGTTTGGCTTTGTATTGAGAAACAATGCAGTTGCCGTGTATTGAATAGCCATTTTGTATAAGAAAGCAGCAGTAGTTAACTAATAGTGTCTTAACATGTATGTTGCACTTAAAACTATTTAAACTGTTTTTAAGTATCTAATCGTTCCAGTATGCTAATCAGGCAAGAAGATTGTTCTGGTGTCAACATTCTCAACTGTTTACAAATCAAGAGACTCACTTCAAAATAGTCCATTAATACTTTTGTCTTTGACTGTTGGTATTTGAGCATTTGGCATTCACTGCAGTAATTTTTTCAACTGCTTCTCTACAAAAAAAGAAGCCTTAGAAATTCTCTTATAAGAAAAGTTCAGCAATTCATTTTATTTTATTCCTTTTTCAATTACCTGCCTCCAGGAGAAGGCACTCTTAATTCAAAACATTATAGGCTTGTGATGGAATCATGTTTTGATAACAATCACATGAGGAAAACGGAGACTCAGATGTTATGAAATTATAAGACTCACATAAATTTTATTACTGAATTTTCAAAAGAAAAATCTGCTACTTCATGTTTTCTGTGTTAGCAGGAATTCTGTCATGAATGTAAATCACTGCCTTCAAGTAAAATAGACATGGTCTCTGTGCATGCAGATATATGCTTCTCTTTCTCTACATCCTACAAGCATCTGGACACTAATACCCAAAGTAATTCAAATGATAATCGGTTTGGATAACTTGCTTCTTGGAAACTAAAGACAAGGAGAGGGTGAAAACAGGCAGCTCATTAGCTCAGCTGTTGAGTACTCATTCTCTCAAGCAGCCTGGTAGCCTCATTGTTTCCCTGTTGGAGAAAATGACAGGAATTGTTTCCTCCATTTCCTTTTATTTCTTTTTCCTTCATCAAGGAAGACTGGCAACCTAGAGCTGTAGGTATCATAAAATCAAATACACTGATACTTTCAGAAGTAACTTTATGTTTAACAAATACCAAAAATGACCCCTAGTCTCATTCAATGACCTCATAGTTTATTTTAATGAGCCTGGATTTCCCAGGAGGGAAAACAAATAGTTTAGCAGAGTTTGGTGTTTGGAAAGTCATTCACTTGTGCATACAGGTGTTAGCGCTTGCAAAGCATGAGACTCAAGTGTTTGTATGGAGAAGCTGAAAAAACTGATCAGTTTTGACCAGTGTAGGGATTAATTCCTCTGCTTAACTTTCAGCTTCCTCATTTGAAGCAGGAGTCTCTTCTGTATGTCCTTTCCACTGTGTTCTGTTGTTCAGGCAAGATTATTTACTCTTGTTTGTATCCCTGCATCTCCCACGTTGCTGGGGCCACGTGTACTTGCTGTGCCTTGTGAGACTGTTCTGAGGACCTTCAGAGTTAAGCAATGATGGGGACTCTGAGTTGCTATGGTACCACACCAAGTAAGGCAATTTGGCTCACACTCAGAGGATTTCAGCAGGACTTTGATAGGAAGTTGCTCTGGTTTTTGGCACACAGGCCATGGGAACATATGTCTAAGACTCTGTGTAAACATATTGCATAGTTGCAGATGATTGGTGTTATCCTGATGGAAGAAAGGTTGATACATAGAAATATAGCAAATGCTTGTACCTCTTGCAAGATGAGCACTTTTCTGCAATAATCTGTGTAAAGTAGAACCAAACCTGTGTTTCTTCATCTTCTTCTTCCTCTCCCCCTACCCAGTGACATGCATTTCCACTGCTCAAGTTCTTGTGCCGCTGGGAGATTTTCTAGTTCTTTTGCACAGGTGCAATAATGGGAGCATTTATTTCCTCCTTTTCCTTTGCACTTCCTCTCAGAGGCTTGCTATTTCCCATCCCCACCGATCAGCACCTGATATTCCTGCCCATACTTGTCTTTCTGGGAGGTTCTTCCTCGTCATTTTCTCTCCCCACCTCCTCACATTTGGTCTTGGAAGTCCTCCCCTCTTTCCTGCTCTCTTTCCCCTCCAACAGTTTTTATTTTCTTGACATCTCTACTAATACACTCCTTGAGAGAGATGTCACTGCTGGACCCTTCTCTCTATAGTGGATTGAAATAAATCTCTCTAACATAACTTTCTCATGTTTACATGCATACATATTTGGTCACCAAACATGTTTTTTGATCCTGATTCTATCTTCTAATGAAAAGTTTGGTTAAAAATAGTATTTGGAGTTGCCTTAAAAATTTCTTAGAGAGTATAGCTGGACATAAGTCATGTCTTATAATTAAATTGCCATTTTATTTTAAAAACATTTGCAGTAAAAATTGAAATATACTTTTAAGCTCATGTTCACTTCTCCCTCTCTACTTCAGTCTTATATGCATAAAGTCCCACAATCTGTTATTCAAGATCAATATTGGGTTCAGTGAAAGGAAGATAATAGTGACATTGAAGTGTTTTTATTTAGCTTTTTTTTTGTCCTTGATCTTTCTCATTTTCAAGTCAAATCCAGATATTCCTCCAAAAACATAGAGATGCTCTCAGAAATTGGAGTGCTTATTTGTGAGCTCATATAAAATCTTTTCTTCTGTTTCGTTTTCCCATTTGGCCTCTTTCCTATGAGCAGAAAGTAATTCTTCAAGGGAAAAAACCAACCCTTCCCCACACACCATTTTAGTCAGATGCTCTATGCACTAATCTGAAACCAGCACTTAATCTGTGAGGATTTCTTCCTGATCTGTTGAATTCACTACTCCTGTCACAGCAAATCCTGCAAAACAGTATGGTGAATAAAAACTTTGATTTATAGCCAAGTAAAAAAAAAAAAGCCTTTTTCACTAGACCCACTCTGTAGCATTTTTGTTATAGAGGATAATTCAGTATTCAGAATTAATGTCACTGGGTTCTCCTCACTCATGAAATCCTGACATTGGCAAGAAGAGAGGAAGATACTTCTTAGATGAATGCAGAAGAGCATGAGAAATCAGCTGGGATTAAATTTAGCAATGGATAGGTTGGTTTGTTTTCCTAGTTGTCTCAAGTTGTGATGCATGAAGAGTTGCCTTTTGGATCTGGTACTGGGAGAAGAGGAGGTGAATTGGCTGGTAGATGGAGGAGTGGGAAGAATGGTGTTGGTGAGGGTCAGGTGCTGTTGAATGGTAAGTTACCCTTCCTTTCCCTCATTTGCATCTGTTGAAAATGGCTGCAGTGTTTCATGGAAAGTAAGTAAACTGTACAGCCTTATTTTGAGTGGAGTTTTGTCTAGTAATAGGGACATGCTAACTGAGACTTTACACTTCCTGCTGCAATTGCTGTGGAGAGCCCCTCCTTTGCCAAGCTGTGTTCTGATCTGATTAATGAGTATTGTACAGCTGAGTTCTGTCATGGTAAGCAACCAAAGTGTGCAGCCATGTTATCGGTTTAGTTCAGGTCAGGACTGCTTTCCTTGTTCACCAATGAGCTTTTATCTGTGAGACCAAACTAGAGCTCGTTTGAAACAAACCCACTCAAAATGTACATGTGGATTTCAGGGTCCATGCATGAACTGTTTCACCCTACAGATCCACTTAAATTGTGCCACATTATTTGCAGACATTGATACAGCCTCAGTGACCAAGTGTGCACCTTATTGACTTCACAGCTGCCTGCCAGGCTGAAGACATATATTGCTCGTAATAGTATAATTGTTTTGAGCAATGGCACCAATTGTGGTGACACTTCATAATTATGGTTATGTCTTGTTTTTGCTCTTTGCTAGGCAAAGTCCCAGAGTGTTGTGTCCCATCTAATGCTGGTGCTGTGTTGTAAATCTGTCTCTGAGGCCCTCTGTCCCTCAGGTACATCAGGAATTAGCCTGAGCAGCACATTGTCCTGAGGCTGACAACCCAAAGAGGAAGCCTGTTCACTACAAATCTGCTTAGGGAAGCCCAAGTCAACATGCAGCAAGTGGTGCTGTTAGAGCCTGCATTGAGCCCCTGCCATGCTGACCAGGCGGCACTCCCTGAAGCTCTCCAGAAATGTGCAGAGTCTGACCCACAGCTTGGTAGTCACTGCATCATGCTGCATTAAGGGTGGTTTGTTCCTTAAAACAGGGTAACCTGAGAGTGTCATTCTATGTACTTCAAAAGAGTCCTACAGTTTTGCTGTAGAGCAGATGGCTCCTGTAAAACTTGCATCATTAGTTACTTTAAAGCAGTCTCTCCAGAGCCTGTCACAGCAGAATGGATCTAGGTATTATGGAGATATGTCGGACATGGCAAACTGACCCAACAGAAATAACGCTGAGTGCTTTCATCAGCAGTCCTCTCTGGAGTGCATACAGAGAGGTGGCCTAGCCTCATGCAGCCAGTAAGGCCATGATTAGAGTGTGGGAAGCATTTTTTAATGAGACATGAGATATGCTATTTTCCTGGAGTGTTGTTTTCACTTTAATATACAAAACTTAGTTTCCTTTTGGTACAGCTGTGGAGGGGAGACCCTGTCCTGCTCTTCTGAGTTATTTTTGTGCAGTGTCCTCCTGTGTGTACTTTGGCCAGTCACATGATGACAGCTAATTTAATGGTCAGTCTGTTACAGATGAGTGGGGAGAGATAAGTGGCTGACGGCAGGCTCAGAACACTTGGAACACTGGCACTCAGATGAAGGGAACAACTTTTCTGTGTTTGATTAGGTGGTGCCAGCCTCCAATGGCCACTTCTGCAAGGAGTCTCCACTATCTGTTCTGGGGTGGTGAGACTGTTGTCTTGACTTCCACGTGCCAAAGGCAACCTCATTATCATCTTCGGCTATCTTTTTCTTTCATTTAGGGGTCAGTGATGACTTTCTTTCATCTCCCTGCCCAAAGGGAAGGCAAGGCCCTAATCACCCTGTTGATTTCTTCCTGACAGACGCTGATGAGGCCTCCCTATCTACAGAAGCACCCCTCTTCTCCTCAGATGCTCCCGCTGTACTCAGTCCGCTTCAGCTAGTGTTTGTAGCACTATCCCTTTAACATAAAGCTAGGGCTTTGAAGAAAATAACTTGTTTGTCTAGATAGCACAAATGGGAACATCTTGAAAGGGCAGCTTCATTATTGGGTTTGGGTAATACAGCCTCAGATTTGAGATTTGGGATTGGTCAGAGATTGAGAACAAAAACAGTTCCTTGCAGATGTACCGGAGTATGCTGCCAGTGCCTGAACATGAGGCTCCTGCAGACACTTCCTTTGCTCATGAGTCTGTCTTTGTGCCCAGTTTGTGGGAAACAGGGTTGTGTGCCTACTTGAAGGATCTGTGTGTGTGTTTGAGCACTTAAAGAGAAAGCAGAGAGAGAATGGGAGTGGGAAGGGAAAATCTAGATATCTGTTTTTTCCAGGTCTCCTCCAAACACTTTCTCAGAAGTCTAAACAAGGAAAACAGGCAATAAACATGCATTAAATACCACTTGACTGGAACTGTTACTGCTTTGTGCCTTATGAGTAACTGGGAGTATATTTGGGATATGGCATGGTTCCATCTGTATTATGTGATGTAAGCCCAACATTTTCTTCTGGAAGGAAGGGTTGAGTGTCTTTCGTTTGCAAGCTTTTGTTCATTTGTTTGTTTGATCCCTGTCCCTTGGTACTTTCAGGCAAGAACCATAGTTTTTCTTAAGTACCTTGTTCAAAGACTGGTCTGTAGAGACAATTTGGTAGTATTCAGCAAAGCAGTGAAGAACAGTCTCACCTGCAATCACTCAGACCTTACCTTTTCTTAGGTGGTGAAATATTTACCCAAGGTCAAACTTCCTCCAGTACAAACGGAGCTAAAAACATAAGCTTTATTCTGTCTGAAAAGGTAGGATTCCTTGAGATGTCACAGCATGTAGATAATTAGGAGTGTGTAGAATCAGGCGTTGTCCTGAAGACTTATCCCTATTCCACACAGGAGTATTTCCAAATCATTGAGGACCAAATTCTGCTCCCAGTATTGAATAGCATCTTGGTTAACAGACAGCCTTTGCAGAGGCAGTAGGGCCAGGAACAAGGTTTTGGGACAGATTGAACAAAGCCTTTGTATGTGTACTTAATTTTAAATATATATATGCAGACTAAAAAATCTGAGAAGACATCACTGATCATCTCATCCAATCTCTTGCCAAAATTTTCTCCATGAGCCTTGTAACCCATTTGCAGGTTTCTCATGTCCATTCAGCAGAACATGAAAGAACGTGCTCTCTTCAGAAGTTCATGTACATACATGCTTAACTTCAGGGATGCATCTACTAAGCAAAGCAATTGTAGTCACATGTATTCTGAAATGCCAGTAGGTAATTTTAGGCTACTGTAAGAGCTGATTGATCTTCATGAGTCTGCCCCTGGAGAGAAATGGGGTGCCACAGTTTTTAGGGTACCTGTTTCTCTCCATTGACTCTGGAAGGTGACAGAGGTCATAAATTGGGCATTGTGAATAGATGGCTAATATGGAACTGTGTTGCCCTCTTTCTGTTGAATATTTTTTTTCATATCTGTAAGATGCGGTCTTACAGGTTTAATACTAGAAGTCCATACAATACCTAGTGCTAGTGTAGGAAGCAAATTTACTTAAACCATCTCTGCCAGTGATTCTCTGCTGCCCTCCAGTCCCCCCTGCTCTCCCATTCCTATGCTCCCCACATCCATTTCTGCCATTTTCCCCCTCCCCACCCCAGCACTAATGGCCAAAGAAAATAGTGAGTTGGAGACTCTTTCTTCTCTCAGCTTTATATTCCCACTTCATTTTCTCTTTAAAGCTTTGCTTGGTTTGTTGTCTTTTCTGAAGAAACCTCTCTTGGGAGTGTCTCTGCTGTGCAGCTGCACAACAGTCAGGAATGGTGATTTGTGAAACACCATAGACATAATTTGCCAGAGGTCGTTTTTCAATGTTTCTGCCAGACTAGAGTTTCTGGGACAGGGCTAAAAAACTGAAGTAAATTCAGAGGACAGCTGTACGTATGACCAGTGCTTGCTTAGGAGTGCTGGAATATAAAACTTCCAAAGGAGAACTAGAAGAATGGAGACATATTCAGCCTGAATATAAAAGCATGGGTGAAGGTGCACGGGTGGGGGAAAGGCATAGCTGCTACCTATTAATAAGTTAAAGAGATTTTACAAAGGATGCAATGTGTTTGTTCTCATTACTGAGTGAAGGTAGAACAAGGAACAAAAAGCCTCAATTACAGCAGAGAAAATGTAGCTTCAATTTCAGGAAAAACTAGGCAGCTTTGTAGTTAGTGCTGGTACAAGTCATTGAATCTCCCTGGATGTGATGTGCAAGGTGAGACAACATACCCTGTGAGGGATAGTCAAAGAAAGAATATTACAGTCCATCCTTCCAGGGTGGGGAATGGACTAGCAACTCATGCAGAGTGCTGTGTCAGCTGCTGTGAGAATGATAACGTTGCTCACCAAGAGACTGGTTTGTCAGGAGATCAGCGGGGAAACAGAGGTGGTCAAACAGCAACTAGTGGTACAGATTGTGACTCACATTTGTGATCCCACTTGATTACTGAGTGAATCTCTTTAGAATTGGGGATGACTCCAAACAGCACTGATCTGGGCTTGGAAGAGAGAAAAGAGAGGCATCTATGAGAAGTAAGGCTGCTGAGAGAGAAGGTGTGAGATTGTCAAAGGCCCCACAGGCTATGTCTGTGCTGTCACACTAATTTGAAGTTTGAGTTTGCACTCAGGCACTCCAGGCTGTCTGCCTGCTAGCCCACACGTTCAGTCTGGGATGAGCCTGCTGGGTTCTTGGACAGCAGCATCTGGGCACAGTGAGGGATGTGCTGGCTTACAGCAAGCCTCTCTCTGTGTAGCACTGTAGGTGCAACCAGCTCAGCCCTGAGTGCAGAAAACTGCAGGACACAATCGAGTGCAGCTAGCTAAGATGTGTGGAACTGGCCAAAGTAATTAGGAGCACGAGATCAGCTTTGCAAAGGGGTATATGTTCCCTAATTACTTCTGTATATTCCCCCCCCCCCCCCAAAAAAAAAAAAAAAAAAAAAAAAAAAAAAAAAAAAAAAAAAAAAAAAAAAAAAAAAAAAAAAAAAAAAAAAAAAAAAAAAAAAAAAAAAGAAGACAGAAGGAGATCTATGCAGAGAAGACAGATAGATGTAAGGATGTTGGACTGGAAAGGTGAGCTAGGAAAGAAATAACTAAAATAACTCCAAAATCTATGAAAGAGAATGAGACAGAGTTAAACACATTGAAGAGCGGTTGGAAGAGAAAAACATATGGAGAAAATACAGGGTTGGCAATAGGAAAAAATGTAGGCAAGAAAGAGGACAAAGTGGAAAGGGTTTTTTAAGAGGTGAAGGAAATGAGAGTCAGATAATAAACTTGTGGATGTAGTCATGCTAAGTGTACAGAGCCCGGTGATGAATGTGGCCCCATGGTTGGATAGCAGAAGAAAACATTCTGTATAGACTTACAGAGTATCCTGTTTGTGAGAAGTGAACTCGAGCAATTGCTGCCAGGGATTTTTAGAAAGAGAATAATAATTTTATTCTGAACAATAGAAAGGTCTAATTCAAAATTACGATGCAATAAATAGAAATTGCATCAATGTATGAAAAATGAAGAAGCCATCCAGTCTTATCACAGTGTCTTCTTTCTGCCTGTTTTGCAGCCCTCCCCCTTTCTTTGCAGTTCTTATTCCAAAATTAAGTATAGGGTAAATCCTTTTTTTTTCCTTAGCAATTGCATCAGCCATAGGAATGTATCACGTGGTAAATGAAAGAGTATGAATAATTCAGAACAAAATTCTGAATCATTTAAAAAGCAGAAGCTTCACATTTCATTGTTAACCTGTTCCCATATAAGATGAAATCTACAAAAATCACATTGCAATTTCTAAAGCAAAACCATTTCAACTATTTGAAAATATTCTTGCAGTCATTTCATTCTATCCAAAGAGTATTTCAAACTCAGAATTTTCCTGTGTTTCACGTTTCATGAAAAAGTCAGAAGATAATTAAATACAGGGTATGTGCTGCCTAACATTAAACACCATTCATATTTCCAGAAATTATTGTGGCTGTAAAATGTGATCACCTTTGCCTCTAAGGCTGTTGTAAATGTAACATGTAGTTAACCAAAACTGACTGAATTAAGGAATTAACGTGATCTTCTGCTACCATTATCATGCATATAAATGCATCATTTTTTTTAATCATTGCTCTTGTGTGTGGATTTTTGGCTCCTGTAATACCAGCTTGACTAGAAAACAGCCTTTGACTGGTGTAAGCCAAAAAGCTTACCAAAAAAAAAAAAGCAACAAAAACACAAAGCGAAAAGCCAATGCAATACAGAGAATATTTTTTTTTTCTAGAGATAAGAACAGGAGGTTGGAGTGAGGAGTTTTACAATTTGTGCCCCAGTTTAGTCACTGATTCGGTGTGTAGCCTTTCAAGAGGGACTTTATACTCTCCTCATTGAAAGTTCATGCCTGATTTTCCTTATCTGTGAAACAACAAGACCGAATCTTTCCTTATCTGTGAAACAGCAAGTCCGAACCACTTTGCAGCTGAGGCTGTGAGTGATGAAGCAATACAGCATTGCTGAAGCACACTGAAACCCTCCAGCAAGAAATTGCTACAGAGAAGGCAGATGTGATGCTGATCACCTCACATGCATGCATCACGATTAATGAGTCTCAGGCAGTTGTTCAGGGCAGTGAAGCCACTGGTTATGATGGCATTAATAGAAGATCGCATTGCTCTGGCTGCAGTATTAGCACCCGCATTCCACAGGGGGTATCAGGGCTGTGCCCTCCGGGGATGGTTGGGGATATCCTACCATTCGGTTCCCGCCCTGTTGATCTCTTCCCACCAGCACTCTGTCGGCTCACCAAGGCTCTGGGCTGCTGGCATGCAGGCGTAGTTCCACAGTCTGTCGGAGCCTTCCTTCTTGCTGAAAACACTCCTGATGGCCACAATCACCTGGCCATGTGGGCACTGGAAGTTGAAACCCTGGCGGTACACATTAACCCATTCATCATTATCTCCGTAGTTGTAGGGGCCGTAGTAATAGTCACCATACTGGCCCCATGCCACCGTCACTAGAGGCAGAAATACCCAGAGAAGGACGAGGTCCATCCTGAGGATGTTCCTGGCTTAGAAATGCCCCACTGGTTTGTTGAGCTGGCCCTTTTATATCGCCTCTAACATTTGGCTTCCAGATGTTATGCTTCCAGATCCAAGTGCAATGTGTCATTGCTTAGCAAACCTTCTCTGGGTTACAGACATGCCCAATTACTTTTAAGGTGGAATTCTGCAAGTACAGTAAGTCTGCAGGCCCTTAGTGCAGGGTCTTCCCACCACCACAAACCATCTGTGATTCCTTGCTGCAGAGCTACTGTATAAAGCAAGATACATGTTGTAGTACAACTGTTACAGACATCCCACTTTTATCCTCAAGACAGCAGTTAAGTTTGAAAACTACTGTGTTTGAAGTTAAAGCTCCATTTGAAGTTGCCATTTCCCCTCATTAGTAACATGCAACAAAATGGGATCATGTGAGTATCTCCTCACCCCCTTTTCCCTGGATATGAGTAATGAGCCTGCCAGTCCATAAAAATAATGGAATTGGGCAAGCTAGGAGAATTCACTGTTCCTGTTGTAAAAAATCCTTTAGACGTTTTGGTTTGGTTTGGTTGGAGGGGAGGTGAAGCCCAAATGACTGAGGCTGTGGCTTGGCATGGAAACAGCCCACCCTGAGAAGCAGGGCGTCAGCTTCTTCGTTGAAGAGCTGATTTTACTACAACTGTGTGTGAGCACTGTGAAACTGTAGACTCAGTAGGTGTTTTAATGTGAGGATAAAGCACATAAGCAAGTTACAATGAGATAAGCTTCATGTGTCACCATAGCCTATTGAAATCTTTGAGAAAGGCCCTTTAAACTACCTTGTGCTTGTCATGGGCTAGAAACATGGGGCTACTGCTGAGGAATTGCTGTGCTCCAGATTCAAAACCTGGCTTGCCACTTGGAAATGTGTCTATATGCCACATCCTCAGATAATTTATTTATAAGGAAACTACCCTATTCAGTGGTTTCAAATGATGTGCTTTACTTAACTGTGTACTTGACCTGTAGGAAACTGTGAGACTTGAGCATGTTTTAATACGTAAGACAGTCCAAAGTCAATCTAACATAATCTACATATGCGTTTGTTGCCTATGCTGTGTTGCTAGTGAAATGTGTGACCCTTGGAACAGCTCCATATTCAGATCCTGTCTCTTCCAGAGAAGTAACTGCAAAGGATCCAGAGACTGTTTTTTGCTGCAAGTTTCTCCTGCGCTCTTTTTCACTGCACCTCTTCCCCATTTGAACCATGCACAAAAACCAACCAACCAACCAAACAAAAACAAAACCCAAAAACCCCCCCCCAAAAAACCTGTATGAGCTTTTATTCTGTTGCTGATATTATCAGAAAGAAGATCTGTGATGGATAACAGTGGACTTGCTCTTCTCTAGGGATTTCCAAATCCATCATGCCTGGTCATTTCTTTGGAGGAACAAAAGCATCCCAGGAGATGGGTGCCTTTACTAGTCAGCCCCAGATCTCAAAAGCTGCCATCAACCAGTTACTTGTGTGCCTTTAGCTAATGGGTTTTTCGTAGCAGGGCCTTGTTTGACAAAACTGTAAATGGGGGTTGATGTCTTTGACAGAACACAGTGCAGCAATGTCTCAGTTGTCCATGCTCACAGCCAGTGCAGGTTCACATGAACCTGGCAGCTGAGAGTAGCTGATCTAGCTCAGTGCCCCACCTTCAGCTGTAGCAGCCCCAGATGCCTGGGGAGGAGGGCTATGGAGCCAGTACAGAACAGCCCTTTCCTGGGGCTGGCCTTGTCTAGATCTTAGGTAACAGTAGGGGACACGGGTCGCCAAAGTCTAAAAAGAGAGGAAATTCAAGATTATCAGATGGGCACCAGAGTGCTGACTTGAACTGCATGATATCACATGAGTTTTTCAGCTAACTCAATAGCATATGTTTTTTCCCCTCTTAATTCCTGAGACATGTAGTCAACATCTGGGAGCATTGCGCACTGCTGTATATGCCTGAGGGGCATTCTGAAGGATATTTTAGCAGGAAGCACCACATTATCATATATATATATACACACACACATATATATATGAATGATCCTCACATAACCTTTTATAAACACCATTCCTTGTAAAGAAGTCCTCACATAACCCACACAAAATCAAGGGCAAGAGGGGATGAGAAGAGGGAGGAGGGCTTTATGGAGAGTACGGCACAGTCTTCCTTTGCCTGCCTTTAACACGTGTGTGAAGCTTACAGGTGTCTTGTGTTACTTCCTACATACAGTCTACCCTGCCAGATGCCAGTTAGTGGATAGGGTGGCATTTTCATGCTGCACTGTGATCAAGAAGTGGTTTGGCTGCGGGGAAAAGCTGTGCAGGGAAGACAGTAAACACAAGAGATGTGGAACTATAACTCCCTGTAGCAGCTGTGGCAGTGCAGATGTGTCATGACCGGAGCTGCCTGAACATCTACAGTTCTGTGTTTCTGGATCCAGTGCTTTCTGGGAACTTTGAGTGCTAAATTTCACGCTTCATTCTGATACTGAATAAGAAGAGAGCAGAATTCCTTACAGGAGGGACGTGATGGTTTTTAGTGACCTTGGAAAGGATGATTTCTTTGGGAGGGCAGAACTGCAATTTGGAAATTCCTGTAGAGGTTAAAAAAAAGAGAATAGTGTACATACATGAATTTTGTTTCTGAGTAATGCTTATTCAGCTCTGCGGTTCATGGCTGCTTGGTTCATGGAGCAAAGTTGAGGCTACATGCAACTTGTTTCGCTAACATTTCACACCATTGCTCCAACCCAGATAATTCCACTGATGTTGCCAGTGCTGCGAGTTGCAATTTTAGCTGTGTTTCCATTGACTCACTGGCATGGTAATTACTATGACTTATTCTGTTGTGGCTAGTGAATCAAACAGCTGTTCAAAAGCCGGTGGCTAGAAGAGCTGCAAACTAGTCTGCAGCTTAGTGCCTTTGATTTGCTTCAGCTAGTGTTTGCAGTAGGAGAAAACTCAATGATATTAAAAAATGCAGCTGAAACCAGGACATCCCTCTCTGAAATTACTTACCATTTAATGTCAGCTGCATGCCTTGTACATACAGTCTTTGATAAAACATAAAGTGTCAATGAAGTAGCAAATATGAGGTGCAACAGTCAACCTTTCATTGTAAGTTTCTTGCTGTGGAATCTGTTACATTGGCTGTTAATTTTATTCCATATCAGTTCTTAGAAGTGCTTCATTTAATGCACATAAACAAATATTTAATTTCTGTCTTGCCCAATGGATTGAAGTGATTATTCTTTATACTCCCCTCTCTGGCCTAACTTCAAAGTTAGTTCTGCTTTGAGCTCACTTTGGACTAGAGGCCTTAGGAGACATGTCCCTTCCAACCTGAATTATTCTGTGTTTCTCTCCTGTTGCGGATACTAGATGCAGCATTACTTAGTGCTGCAGGCATTATTTGTGCTTTGGAGCCATTAGGAGAAATGCTGCAGTATTACCTTACTATGCCATGTTACAGCCATAAAATGCAGAGAGATTGCAGTGCTCTGAACAAAAATCACCGAGGCAAGAGTACCATTCAAATAAATAACCGTAGCCAGGTTAATGGGTTTTATTTTAGCACCCAAGCTCTATACTAAAGTAGAATAAAGAACAGGAAAGCTTTATTTATTACTTGGCAAACACAGATACACTATAGCTGCAATGAGAATAGCAAGGGTTCAGACTTGGTCAGTGACAGGTACAACTAGACTTGTGTCTACAAAACTGGGTTGCATGGAAGTAGTGTCATCTGGTTTTATTCGAGCAGCCATGCTGCTTCCATCTCCAAAGGTGCTGACTCATGGGCAAGCAGTTTTTTGCCCCACTATGAGTGCAGAAGGGGAATGTAACAGTGTTATCCCACAGCACCGTGAGTTAACTGTGTTATCTTATTCACCCAGCATCTTTAGATGCACAAGAGTGATTCCATCCCATATTGCTCAGGACTATAGCCAGAAGTGAGGCTTTGTATTTTGTGCTGGTGAAGAAATCTGAGTGTGTATCCCCTGAGCCCTGAAGTCTCCTGTACACAAAACAGGTATGGCAGAAGCAGCAGCAATATATGTCTGCTTTCAAGCTAATGCAACTGCATCATGGCATTTCACAGTGAGAAGAAAGTGGTTTTCATGTCAGCTCATTGCATCAGTGAGGTTGCACATTCTGAACACATTTTCCATGCTTTATTAGACACTGTCTCAGAGCGATGCAGTTCTGGTAAAGTAGGGTGGCTTGGATGAGTCAGGGAGGCTGCTTGATCTGGGAGCTGTAAATTGAATTCAGTTGCTGATTATTTCTCCATGCCATCTTTGCAGCATGACTTTTTTTTTCTTTTCAAATGAATTTCCTGCATTGTCAGTTTTTATGAAAGCGTAAAGAATTGGGATGCCTTATTATGTTTTTGAAATGAAGTTACAGGATGGAGCTGCTAGAAAGCTGTGCTTCACAAGGGAGAAAGATATATCCTTGTCAACTTCTTAGCTCAAAGTTATTACCTTCTTTCTGAGTAATGTATATGGTGAAGGCTGGAGTACATTTGTCAAGGCTTCTTACTGTTAATGGTATTTTTTTCTAGCACCTTTCACTTGATGTTTTGAATATACTTTAAGTTCGATCACCTTTAAAAGCAGGAAAGATTAAACCCCCCCTATTTTACATGGTAGGTCCAGTGATCTGCTGAATGTCTTCTAGAAGAAGATTTTAAACTCTATGATCTAGACTGTCAGCATCAGACTCCAGTCCTGGGAAAGCACATTTTTTCCCAACCCCTTTTTCCTGATACTTCCCTACAGAGATGCTGGTTCAGCTTCTACTGTGCATAGCTCTTTCTTTGTAAAAGAAAACCCACTACTTAAGATCCTGTGATACTAGAGGATATTGCAGAGCTGTTTTCTCTTTGGAAGTAGCTGTAGAAAATTCTGATACGATACCACCTGGAATATTGTTGTGGAGAAAAAAATCACTAGCTGCAGTGCTATTTTTCTGAGGTTACCATAAGCCTTTGGATTGCTTCTGTAATGGCTTCCTGCTTGCATCTGTAGTACTAAATCATGAGTTAAGTAATAGAAGCAAATAGGAAATGCGAAACTTAAGTCATAAAGTTTCTGAGGAAAGGGTAAGGAAGCTGCACCGAAACCTTAGTAAAGAAACAACTGAAACAAATCTTCCTGGTGTGGGAAACCAGTTTGATGCCATGTTAAATCTTTTCTATCTGCAACTCTGAAATCTATTGTTTTGAAAATGTAGTTTTCAAGTAAGCAGTGAACAACTGTTTCACAGATTGATCACCATTCCTAGATCAGATTACCCGCAAAAACTGGGTACAAAAGTGACAGTCAGAAACCTTTCCCTGCTCACACAAAGCTTTGCACAGGGAAAAGTAGGAGGGAGGAAAAGAGCTGAACTCTGCAAGGGGTGACATCCTTATCAACTGCAGGGTTTCTGCAGACATTCTAGAATGTCTATGCACAATATTCTGCTGTTAAATAACCCAGGAGCCTATTGCCGTCATTACTGACTTTCACAGATCTCTCCCCAGAAAAAATTTCAAATAGGTTTACTAGGGGATATTTAACCAGTTCTGATACAGCTATTGCTCAAATCTGGGCATGAGGAACTGTGTAACTTGACTATTATGTACATATGGTATGAAATAATGCACAGCTTCTGAGCAGAAAATGATGCATTTTTTGTTCAGGTCCACTAGTGATGGAGAAATTAGATAATTTCTGCTCTTTCACTTGCTGCTTGGTTTAATCTTAGTAATACAGACTTTTGTCAGAGCAGTGGTATAACTGCTCCTCCCCACTCTGTGCATCAGGCTGTAAAAGTTGCCGTGTTCTAGTAACTCTTACTATTTGTGCTAATAAATTAATTCCCTGAAGTTGTTGCAAATTACGGAGCTGTTGTAATTACAGTGGCTCTTCTGGGTTCATTACAATGGAGAATTTGATGAGTGTTTGCCAATACAGTTTCAAATGTCAGGACAGGGCATCATATTTTTTCAGTTACATGTCACTGCTAAAAGCTAGTATTTTATTCCTAGTACTTTTTTCTAAAAAGGTCTTTTCTTATTGCTGTAGCTGTTGTTATCACTATTTCTTTTAGCATCCATGCTTAAAATCTGTAGTAGGTGTCTAACTACGGTCCTGTATTAAGCCTAGTCAGGCAGGGTGCAGTAGTTGAAGGTGAAGCTGTCAAAAGAAAAGAAAAAAGCCTCGAGGCTACAGGAAATTTAAGTGGCATTGATTCAGGAGAGACCCAGATGCTTCAGGCTGGGTCAGTGCTGAACCTCCTCACGGAATTATCAGGCAGCATTTTACCAGGATGTTTTTTTTATACATGAGCTGAGTAACTAAATCTCCCTCTTCATTGAAGATCTACGTGTTTTGTTTTGTTTTTGTTTTTGTTTTTTTTAAATAGAATAGCTTTATAGGTAGTCTTTGAGATAAATTCAAGCCTGGCTATCTCTGTTCTATCTAGAAGTTGGTGGTTCCTGCTTGATGTAGCTGGCGAGCTTTCTTGGAAGAACAGTCTTCACCAGATCAGCGGAGGCAGAAATGTTCTAAAACTTTATGTGACTCCTTCAGAAGGAGATTTCTTCTCCAGTGGGCTCACTGGACATTGGAGTGAAATTGGTACTAAACCTAATGCATAAGGAGTTTTGAATAGATATATGAAAAATTACCTTCTCCCTCTCTCAAAACTTTTTAAGTTTGGCCTCAAAATGTGTAGTTTCAGCTGAATCTTGAAGCAGTGAGAAAGTCTGTTGTGATAAAATGGTAGGAAATATGTTACAGTCTAATGCAGAAGAAGTTGGAAAAAGCAAACAAAATATTTTTAAAGTATTCTTCATGATCTGAGAAGAGATACTAAGGAGGTGCAAGTCCTATTTTGTTTATTTAGTAAGTCTCACATAGAGCTTGTTTCCATGTATGGCTCAGTTACCTTTCCTTTCAGTTTAATCCATGTGAAACCTTTTAGAAAAGGCCACAGCAGCCCGTTGTAGCATTTTCAAAATCGGTGGACTACTGACCTCGGACTTACTATGGGCCACCCTTTTCCAGGGGTGTGGCTGTAGCCATCTGACTGAACAGCATTAAGAGGTCAGTCAGCTGTGATCCTTGTTATGGAAAACAGTTGTTGTGGATGGTGAGCAGGTTTCACCTTCACAGAAGTTTGGTATCATTAGAAAGTTCTCACGTGGCTTTCTGTAGCATAGACCATGACCCACAGATCGTAACATCTCTGTGAAATGCTGGAGGGGAAAATCTGAACTAATCACTCATAATAACTCTGCACAGACCTATGGGGTAAATCTGAGGTCAGGGCAGGATTGATCTTTGATGTGAGAATGGCAGGAGCCGTTATTCATTTGCTGGTCATGGGAATGGGACTGAGCCAAAACCAGTTTTCTCTGAGCTAGATAAGGGGAGGAGGGGTGAGAATGTGATGTAGGAATGCCTCACTTTTACATGCAAAGGACTCTATCTCTGCATGATCATTCAGGCCAGGCAAAGCGAATGCTGAGTAGGAACATCCAAAGCTCATGGTGTTTTGTACCGGTTTTGTACTTTCTTTGTGCAGGCTTCTTTGTGTCAAAATAAAATCTTAAGTGTTCAGAATGATCTTTCTTTCACAGTCACTACAAACAGCTGTATCTGGCAGCTCATGTTATACGGAAATTGAAAAAGATGCTTAATTGGTCCATTTTGGCCATATGGCTTGTGAATTTGGATAGCTGTAGTGACAATATAGCCACTGAAACACAGTTCTTAGCTGAGCCCCCAGTGCTCTCTGTCCATTTCCATTCTAGTCATGAGAATGATTTCTTTTTTGTTTACTTTTTTGCCTTTGTGGTGCTGCAGATGGTGGGCTGAAGAAGGGGGAAGAGATGAAGAGAAAATTTGGGGAATGGGCTTCTGCATCCTGTCACTATAATTCATGTGACCTTCTGGATTTTCAGCCTGGCTCAGCCGTCCACCACTTCTCATGTGACTGTCACCTCTCATTATTGTAATTAGCAACTGCCAGGTCCAGAGATTTGACAGTCGAAGTGAAAAAATTCAAGAAGCTTTCTGCCAATTTAAAATTAACCCTGTCCCTGCAGGACAGATTATTCTCCTCCAGAAGTAGCTCCTTGGCAACCACACTGAGACAATCCCATGCTCCTGCTGTTGTAATCCAGCTCCTTTGTCTCACTCTGCTTTGGTTGCGTTGTGTCCTCCCAGCTCCCAGGGTTACTTCACACTCCTTCCTCCCCACGTCGCCCCTCTTTGCTGGCTAGAAGTGAAACTGCAAATGAGATTTCTCAAGCCAACAGTCCCAGAGTCCGTGTGGGTGGATGATTAACGTGACTTTCCATGGCTGTGCCAAGTGAGGTCTGTTTGCTCAGCCTCAGAAAAGGCCCTGCTGCTCTGTGCATGTCTCTCTTCTCCTTCCCCTTTGCCTGGGATTGTGCCTCCCCCTGGGTGAGCACCACAGAATACAAAACCACCTGGGTCCCTGCCCATTTATGTGGCCATTGTTCAGGCTGCTGTCTAAGACTTGCCATCTTTGCTGGTGGGGATACCTCAGCCAGTTGGATGAAAGCTAGGTCGGATCTGCCTCCTTATACTACAAGTTCTTCACCTTTGTCAAGGGATTATAGCAACTGCTGTTGTCAAGGCCCTTGTTACATGGCATTTACAAATCTTGCTTCATTATCTTGTAAGCAGGGGGTGTCTGAAGGTTATCCTTGCTGCTACTCTTTTCAGCTAGTTAGGAGCAGCTCCTGCTCACCTGCTGTGCAGAGGTGACAGTACACTGACAGCTTAGAGGAAGGTTGACTTCCCCCAGGAAGTATCTGGTATTTCAAACAAAAAATTGGAATATGGAGAATACAACAATATCTGACACCCGGTCTCTGTAGTCATTGTATCTGTTCAAACAAATAGAGCACAGTCAGGTAACAAAGATCCTGGTAGTCCTGCAGTTCAACTGGCTGATGAACTATTTCAATGTGTATGACAGGCAGGTTTGTCACTGCCCTTGCTCAGATACCATTCTGATAGAGTTTGCATAAAACCAAAAATATATTTGCTTCACCTATTCTGCACCCTCCTGTATAAGCACAGGTTTTTTTACTCCGAAGTTCATAAAATCTGGTACCTCTAGTCCTTCAGGATAAGGCCATAACTCTTCTTTGCAGTAGTTTCACACTGCCATAATTAGTTCTACTTCAGTATGTGTTCTCCCCACCACCTCCCCTGTTGCTGCAAACAATTAAAAGGATCATTGTTGCTACAGGTTGCCTGTTTCTTAGTTCAGCTTCTCTGTGGGGCTGGGGCAGATCAGCTCCTCCTCATCACTACAAGAAGCAGAACTGAGAGTCACTGAAACATGATTTCAGTGTCTGGTCTTTACATGCTCAAGCCATGAAGTTTCTGAGCTTGCTCTCAGCTTTCAAACATGCAGATTTGTCTTTGCACTACACATCTTATCATGCCTCATGCCCATCCACATGGCAGGCCATTTTTCTAAGATCACTCTTGTATTTTGTTGGTGCACCTGACACCATTATAGATCCCAGCAGTAACTGTGTTCACCAAGAAGCAGGAAAATGCCTGCATAGCTATTACTGCATTTAGCTTTTCTAATCACATCAAATTATGATGGCGTGTCAACTACATCCACAGAACAATGCATCCTGTCCTTTTCTTTGTGCTATACTGTAGGTTATTTTATTGCATTAAGAGCTCCAACAGCTTTATTAGGGCAGCAGACTCCCCATTTCTCTTCTCACCTTTGGTGTATTTACAACCACTGCTCATCATCAGAGGATACTGTGGGTCTGTGGAAGAGTAGCCTTGAGAGTGCATAACCTTGGTGTTATTAATTGCTTTATATGGATAAATAGTTGTCAGTAAATATAAAGACAGACACCAAAAGAACGAAGAAGAACCGGCAGAACTCTAAAAAATCTCTGGAAAAAAAGTTGTGTGTTTGGGTTGTTCATAAGGTGAGGCATTAAAAGAGCAGGCATGACAGGAACTAGTGGAATAGTTGGTGCTTGTGTTTTGTGACTGCCTTCAAGGGAACATGATGTGATTAAGAGAAATTTCTGCTCCTTACTTAAATGCCTGGCTAGATTTTATGTCCACGCAGCCCAATGCGAAGTGTCAGCACCCATTGGTTCTGGAGCACATGATTTAAGCTTACTAGAAATGTGTGTGAATAGGTCTTGCATCACTAGGTTAAGCTGCCTCTGTAGCTTGCTGGTGAAGCATGAAAAATGGAAGGGTTTGTCTTCAGTAGCCATCAAATACTTGGCACCAGCTGAAGGAAATAAGGGCCAGAAGTCGCCATTCTACTAACCATGGGCAGCAACCCCTCAGCTTCCTCATGCTGCAATGGGCACAGCATAGTTGAGGTTGGAAGGCGCCTCTGGAGGTTTCTGGTTCAACCTGTTGTTCAAATCAGGGTTGACTGAAGAGCTGACCATGTTGCTCACAGCTTTATCCAGTCTTGAAAACCTCCAAGGATGGAGAACACACAACTCTAATTTTTCCACATGCAGACAAGAAAGTGTAAGTTATAGTGCATGACAGCGTAATATCTTTGTGACCAAAGGAATTTGGTAACAGAATCAAAGGCAGATCTTGCCTGACCAATCTGGTGGCCTTCTATGATGGAGTGACAACATCGGTGGACAAAGGAAAGGCAATGGATGTAATTTACCTAGACTTGTGCAAAGCCTTTGACATGGTCCCTCACCACATCCTTCCCTCTAAATTGGAGAGCTATGGATTTGAACGATGGACTGTTCAATGGATAAAGAATTAGTTGGCTGGTTACAGCCAAAGGGTTGTGGTCAGTGGCTCTGTATCTGGATGGAGGCCGGTCACAAGTGGTGTCCCTCAAGGGTCTGTCTTGGGACTGGTGCTCTTCAACATTTTTATCAATGACATAGATGAGGGAATCGAGTGCACCCTCAGCAAATTTGCAGATGACACCAAGCTGAGTGGTGCAGTTGATACAATAGAGGGAAGGGATGCCATCCAGAGGGACCTGGAGAAGGCTGGAGAAGTGGGCCCATGAGAAGCTAACAACAACAAGGCCAAGTGCAAAGTGTTGCACTTGGGCCGGGGCAATCCCAGACACTCATATGGACTGGGAGAAGATCTCCTTGGGAGCAGCCCTGTGGAGAAGGACTTGGGGGTGCTGGTGGACGAGAAGCTGGACATGAGCCAACAGTGCGTGCTTGCTGCCCGGAAAACTAACTATGTCCTGGGCTGCATTAAAAAAGGGGTGGCCAGCAGGGAGAGGGAGGTGATTGTGCCCCTCTACTCGGCTCTTGTGGGGCCCCATCTGGAGTACTGTGTCCAGGCCTGGGGCCCCCAGCACAGGAAGGACGTGGAGCTCTTGGAACGAGTCCAGAGGAGGGCCACAAAGATGATCAGAGGGCTGGAGCACTTCTCCTATGAGGAAAGATTGAGGGAACTGGGCTTGTTTGGCTTGGAGAAGTGAAGGTTCTGGGGAGACCTCATTGTGGCCTTCCAGTACTTGAAGGGAGCCTATAAACAGGAGGGGGAACAACTGTTTACAGGGGTTGATAGTGATAGGACAAAGGGGAATGGTTTTAAACTAAGAGAGGGGAGATTTGGGTTGGATATTAGGCAGAAATTTTTCACTCGGAGGGGGGTGAGGCACTGGAACAGGGAAGTTGTGGATGCCCCATCCCTGGAGGTGTTCAAGGCCAGGCTGGATGGGGCCCTGGGCAGCCTGCTCTAGTGATTGGCAAACCTGCCCACAGCCAGGGGGTTGAAACTAGGTGATCTTTAAGGTCCTTTTCAACCCAGGCCATTCTATGATTCTATGATCAAAGCTGCTGTTATTTTGCTACCAGTTTACTCCTCTACCCTGTAGCTCTCTTTATCACTATGCCCTTCATAGTGTTATATTGAAAACAGTAGATTTTTCACTTTAGGAGGCATGTCCTGCCTCTGTGACTTTAGAATATTTAGCAGCATGGACACTGATGCATGCCACACATGCAGTGAAAGTCAAAGGGTGTTTCTCAGCCTATATTAAGCACTTTTGCCAGCTCTCATCTGGTTATTTTTATGAGGGATGCAAAACCCAGCAGGTAAAAAGAGTGCATCAATGTTCTTTTATGTCAGCAATGGTTTAGACCAATTGCCTGGGGAACTATCACTGTCCCTAGCCCAGTAGTGCTGCAAGTCTCCAGATGCTCTGGCAGACCTGCACCCAATAAAAGAACTCTGATAATTGCTTGAAACCCTTTTATATCTTCCTTCCAGAATTTTTTTTTTGTGTATTTAAACTTAAGCTTCAGAGTATCAGCAGTTCAGTGGGAGGTGCTGGCTTAGAAAATCCTGGAGTCCTGGGTTAATAAATCCTGACACACTGGGTTTAGTCACAGCTCAAACTGGCTCTGCCACTAGACTGATCTGTATCCTTTAACAAATTACTTTGTCTCTTCATGTTCCTGTTTGGCCTTCTGCTCATTTTTGGTCTTTCTGGCCTGATGAGTTGTTAAGTTACTGTCTCTTACTATGGATTTGACAATCAATATCTTGCAATCCCAAGCAAATGCTCATATTCCCCAGCTGTTAACTATTTGTTGCTTTCTTCCTGCTCTCTGTCTTTTCCCAGGAAAGCTCACAAGAGTCTCTGTCTTGTCTTACTGTAGACAAAGATGGGGGAAAACCTTCCAACTATTCAGCAGAAAATGAAAAATTGTTTCTTAACCAGCAGTTATAATAACTACTACAAGCCTGTCTCTCTAGATACATGATTTGCTGACTTTAAATGAATTTGACATTTACAGCTGCTTTTATTTCTACCAAGAGCCTTGTCTCTTTTTGCCCACTTAAAGTGCTGTTGTACTCTGAAAATTGTTAATATTGGCACCATGGGGGCTCCATATTTCTTAGGTCAAATGTACTCGAAGCACAAACATGCGAATTGACAGCAAGAAGCTCCCTGGCTTTTGTGTCCTTAGGGTCATGGTGGAAAAGGCCTTCGCTAACTCATAACCCTGCAAACCTGAATTTCAGAGTTTGCCTAAACTGTGCAGAATCAATGGAGGGCAATGAAGAAGAGCATGACACAGAGTGCTGAGAATAGGCTGTGCAAGAAAAGCAGAGACAGCAGGCTTCTCTCCCTTGCCTCGCTTTTGCTGCTATGGAGGATTTATGATGTAACAGGCTTTGCCATGAGTTGAATATGAATAGCACTCCTCCCGGACTGTAGTACAATCAGCATTTTTGCTGCATTGCTTTGCTTCAGTGTTCTAGTGAGCTGACTGGCAAAGTCCAGAGCTGCATGCTAGGATCCCAGCAGTGCTGCAGACAAAATAATGCCCAAGCTGCAGGAATAAGAAAATAATGTGCCTTGTAAGTGCCCTCCATTTAGGCAGAGATTCCCTGGGGAACAGTGAAAAACCTGGAGAGGGAGTTGCCAAAAATTCCTTCTTCACTGTAATCCACTGCAGAGAAAATAATTTGCATACAGTTACTGCTCTGCAAATGGCCTGATACAGTCTCTGCTCTCCAGAGCAGAGAATTGCTGGCTGCCTTTGTATACAACACACAGATCCAGATAAACATGAGGCGGGGATGATGGGATCGCTTATCATTTCACCAAGATGAAACCCAATTAGAAAAAGCAATTTCATTGCAGTATGTACATCTCTTACCAGCTTACTCTGTCCATTGCTGTCTCTTGCTTACAGTCTAAATATAAGGCTCCTGAGTAAGAATCTTAGGTGTTCACAGTGCTTAACACAATGGGCTCCTGATCTTCCTTCATGAATCACTAGCACCATCACATCAGGATTTATTTGTTTGCACTGTTTGTTCTTTCAGTAGGAAGCTCTGCTGGGAACCATAGTGGTAATAACGACAGAGAACTGCTTTTCTCAGCTGTGCCTTCTTTTAAGAATATAAATGGATTAGCTCTTTATGTCATCCAAAATGAAATTCTTCCACAGATACTAGTGATTGTTTTCTGAATTGGCTTTTCTCTTTTATGCCTATCTGATTTACACTGTAATATTTTATAGCTTTCTAGCACTTTCCATTTAAGGATCTCGAGGCATTTATGTCTCTGGGGTACAGAAATGTTATATCTATTTTACAGACATGAGAAACTGAGGAAAAGCATGGTAAGATTTACTTGTCATCAGGGTCATGCACTGAGTGTATAGCAAAACTGGCAATTAAAAAAAATGGGTCACCACCATTTCTTCCCCTGTTTTTAGACATTCCCTTCCTTTGTGCCTAATCTCCCTCCTGTCTTCTTTTCCCTCTATCATTTTGCCACTGACTTATCCTCTCTTTCAGCAGGTCTTATCCCTAAAAGAGGGGTTTGTTTTCCAGATTTGTGAATCTGGATTTTATCCCCAACCACTCCTTTCATGTATGCATATGCCATACAGTCCTCACACACGGCCAGTCCTGCTTCTCTTTTACATGCTAACAGCTAGGAATTTCCATAGCAAGCTCCCAGCTCTTTCAGGGACCTGGGACACTAGCAGTAATTCTCATCTCTCCTGGTTTTTTTCCTGTGGCCCATTATAGTGCTGGCATTTAACTTTGTGTTATAGGTGATTAGTACTTTGCTTTATAAATAGGTAATTCTGAAATGTTGTGGAGCCTGCAGTGTGTGTTAGACTTGGAGAACAGCGTTCCCTGGGCCCTTCTGGACCAGGTATCTGTTGTATGACTATCTGTGGTACTATGTGGGGAGAAGGACCACCTTTTCGCAGCCTGTATTTCAACAGAGATTCCTAATAGAAATTTTCTTTCTGTTATTCCCACATTGAAAAAAAGCATTGAAAAAAAAAAAAACCAACAACCCAGATGCTTCCTGGATTAAATCTTCAGTGTTTGCTCTGCAGTGCACTCCAAAAGGACAATCATCTATGTCTCATGAAGCTAGATAAAGGGAAGCATTTAGGGTTTTAGTGGGTTTTTTACATTGTTTTTTTTTTCCCAAAAAAAATAACGTAACTTCTGCATATGGTTGTTTCAAAAAGCTCTAGGCAGCGTACTCTGTGAAGTAAGAACAGCCAATTCAAAATTCTGATTTCTATTGATGTGGGCACTCTTTGCCTTTTCTGGGTAGACTTGTTATCTTGTTTTTGATACATTGAAAAAAAGGGGCAGCTGCTAAGGAGGAGGGGAGGCTCTTTGCCAATGTAAGGACACCAGGGAAGCTGTCTGCTAATTTCAATGAGAACAATTTTATTTTTTCCTTTCCACTCCTCTACTCTTTTCCAGTGCTTCTACTCCTTCACATTCACTCCTGGGTAGAGGTAGGAGTTCAGTCTCCAGCTGAATCAATTCTTGCTCCCTTCACTAAGGCTGTCAGCAGAGCAGAGTTACGTGTCATGACAGTGTTTCTGTGTTGTGGGTAGCTCTCTTCTGTGCACTGGGTTGATACAAGCAGGCTCATAGCCCTTTCCCCTTTAGCTTGCTCAATGCAACATGGATGCTGCAGGTCACTAAGGCTGAGATGGCTTGGCTGTACGTATCTTCCCCAGAATTGTTCAGCCTGGAGAAGAGGAGGCTCTGAGGGAATATTATAGTGGCCTTCCAGTACCTGAAGGGGGCCTACAGGAGAGATGGGGAGGGACTTTTTACAAGGGCATGCAGTGACAAGACGAGGGGTAATGTTTTTAAACTGGAAGAGAGCAGATTTAGGTTAGACATTAGGAAGATATTTTTTACTGTGAGGGTGGTGAGGCCCTGGAACAGGTTGCCCAGGGAAGCTGTGGATGCCCCATCCCTGGAGGTGTTCAAGGCCAGGCTGGATGAGGCTTTGAGCAACCTGGGCTAGTGGAGGGTGTCCCTGCCCATGGCAGGTGGGCTGGAACTCAATGATCTTTAAGGTCCTTTCCAACCCAAATAATTCTATGATTCTATGATTAATTACTACAACCCTGTCACTCTCCTAAAAGCACCACAAGATCTCTGAAACCATGTCTTTCACCTGAGTGTGCTCAGAGAATAAATTACTGATTTTAAAGAGCTATTTTTTTTTCTCACTTGTTTTACATCACCAGTTATCTGTATGAACAAGGCAAGGCAAAACAGCTATAAGAAAGGGTAGCCTTATGCTGATAAACTGGCTACCAGCTGGTCAGACTTCGCAACATGTTCCAATTAGCTCTACGCAAGAAAAGCATGAGAGACTAGAGTAACAACCTGGATGGGAGATTCTCAAGGGATTCAGCCAGTACTAAGTGGATCAGCAGCCTTATGTTAGATTCTCTGGTTCTCGTGGAAATGGTAGTTTTCAGGTGGGATAAAAGTGAGCTCCCTGCTATGCTATTTTCCACAAGAGTGGAAGCTATCACAGCCTTATTCTAAACACTCAATTACTCATCCATGCAAGTCTGTTCCACTTTTTAATAAATGTTAGCTACATTCTACCTTACTCAGAATTTCCCAAGCACTCCTCATTTGCAAAAGCAATCCTCCCTACTCTCTGCCCTGGACTGCTGATAAATACATAGATGTGTTACTGTCTTGGGGGAAATGTGCCCTGTATGAGAAGCAGAGAGTATTCAGGAAATGGCCAATGTCAGCTTTGCTAATTGATGGAATGATGAAATTTGTCCCATTTGCTAAAATGGCATCATTCATATGTACCAACTGTAGTCTAATGATGCAGTATTAATCTCGAGAGAGGAACTTCTCATCAGGTTGGAAATCCATGTACAGTTGGTGAAATGGCATCTAAAGTTGGCCTCTTGTTCCCCCTTAAAGTTTTAAGTGCACTTCAGCTTTTGAAGCTAAACCACTCTGCTGGAGGACTGCCTGGTCTTGCTTTGGCTTGCCTCTTTCTCTGGATTCCCGCCACATAAGAGATGTTAGCTACTTTGATTGTGTTTTAGAAACATGGAAAATATGACTAATGTAAGCTTATGTTAATGGATTGCTGGACTCTTCAGGCTGATGTTGTCTTTTGCATTCTGCATTTCATGCTCAAGAATGCAATTTGTTTTTCTCTTTGTCTAATCCTCCTCCCTGTTGTTTGTTTGCAAAGAGAACTCTTGCAGAGGTGTCAGGATTTTCTGAGAGAAGGAAGGGAAAGGGGCTTGCCGTGTATATGGGACATCTTCTGTACCTCGCTGGAACTTTGCAGCAGGATCTTGTCTCGCTGCCCTTTGACGTCCTCTTTTGCTGTACTTTTGCCTGATGTCTGTTAATGCTTAATCACTGCTGAGCAGTGCTTGAGCTATCTCATGGCTTGTTGAGATCCACTGACTTATCATCGTGCAACCCACGGCAGCCTTGTTTTTGTAACACCAGAGTGAGAAGAAAGTTGTCTAACAGAAGCACTTCTTACTGAAGTGTTTGAACAGATGGCCACCACAACTCTTATCCCCTTGTAGGTAAAGATATGCTTATGAGATAACAGATGTGCAAAAAGTTGTTTATTTAGTAAAATACCATATATATTTATATATCTCTCCCCATTGATATATCCCCCTCCCTACATATATATTTATATATCCCTTCAAAATTAGGGACTGTCAATGATTATCTGCAGTGCAGATACTGAAGTGGACCATGTGTGGGCTCCCCATGTCCCTCAGGCTTACCTGTGTAAGTATGGTTACACTAAGGTAACGTGTGGCTTCACTGTTTCACTTCTCTCCTCCTTTTTTCAGGTGTGACTTCCTGACAAAGGTATGGCGATACCATCTTGGCATCAGACTGGCTCCAGGGAAAGAGGGTTGGTTAAAGAGCTACAGAGATGACTTGAGAGATAGTTAATTTTTCATTTGGCCTTTGCATACTTCAAGTGCTTCATCCATTTCTTGTTTGTAGAGCAGTGGCAAGCTTCTCAAGTGGATGTTAAAATGTGAACATGGGGAAGAGTGAATTGCACAGCTCCTATTCCATGCTGTGGCCCTAACTGTTCTGAAGAATTACACATTTTGTCAAGTCCCATTTGCAATTCCTCTCTAGATTCAGCCTATTTTCCACCAGAGGGAAGAGAAGGTGAACTGCTTAATTTGCATAGCTCTTGGAGGCAAAAATTTTCAGAAAAATTAGGGCCTTGACATGGTGATTTTATATGCATGTGGATGTCTTGTCAACCCATGGGTATCCCACAAAGATAGCATTTCCCTGGATGGCTAGGTAAGACCTACATGCACAGACTGTATAAAGTGCTTTTGGTTTCTGATGAGATGAAATGCCTTTGAAGTAAACCCTGGCCCCACAGAAGAAAAGTGCAAAGCTCCCAGAGACATCTGTGGTGCCACAGTATTACAAAACTTGACCTTCTAGAAATGGCTGAAAGTCTAGGCGGCCCAGATTTTTCTAAGCTGCTAATAGGCTGCTGTAGAGAAGGATCTTTTTTCTTAGCTTAGTTTGCTGTGAAAATACATTTTGCTTTAGAAACGGTCTTCCTGTGGTGATCAGGTCAAGAGGGGATCATAACCACACACTTGATAAGAGAGTCTACAGCTATAAGGGATAAGGCCGTAACGCTCTTCTTTGGGTAGCGTAGGGTCTCATGGAAAAAATCCTGAAATACTCATCTGAAAAGACTAGGGAGAAACCCAATTCCAGATCTTGTATTCAGCTATCCTGATGGTTTTCCAGGGTTCAAATTTCAAGCCTGAACTGGGATCCAAATAGAGGCAAATGGTCATCCTCTCCTTTTAGAAGGTCTGAAATTGCAGGCTGGCATTTCCCTGACCTCTGAGTTGTTCCCACTACTGTGTTTTGTGGCATCAGCCTGTCTCACCAGCAGCATTAGGTCAAAGGAGACCCAGAGGCCTCCCTGTTAATGACAAAGGAGTTGTGCTTTCTTGTGCAACACATCATGCTTTCCCACAGCCAAGCTATGAGATAAAGTTGGCCTAGGAGAATTCCTCAGACGTGCAGCTCACAGGGAGGCCAAAGCATATAACCTTGGAGTGAGTCAGCCTCAGTACGTCTGTGAGACTGATATCTGAAGATGAAGAGGGAGAAGGAAAGACAGGCCATGAGTGTGGGTGTCAATATGCTTGTCTGCGTATACGTGGTGAGTGAATCTGTGGGTAAGAAGCTGAAAACAGAATGGCTGCTGTTCTTGGCATGCAATGGGTAGCTGGACTGGCCTTGAGGGTGAGGGAAAGGGTAAAGGAAACTTCAGACCTGAAAAGTGCCATCAGGGGAACTGCACTGGATTGACACCATTCTGTTACATTGACTTGGGTGCCATGCAGCCACGGTGACCACAGCCATATTTAACCCAAGCTTTTCCTCCTCCTTCAGGGGAGGAGAGGGGCCAGAAAAGAACCACGCACATTAGCTAGCTTTGGAGCTGTGCTTTAGCTCTTGTTCAGTTGGGGGCATCTGAACTGACTTTCTCACTGCAGAATGACCAGCGGGTGTTTGGTACCCACTGCACAGGGCTGCACAGGATTTGCTTGTGTGAGTGAAGGGAAATGCTTCACTCCATGCCAGGCTGGGTAGCACCAACAGGAATTAGAGGAAAACTTGTGCATAAGAAGCAGGTGGATGTAAAACTCACAGCCTAAAGCCAAAAAGGTGTATTTCTTAGGAATTATATTAGTAGCAGTTAACAGAAGGATCAAAATGAGTTATATGGACAAAGGGCAGTAATGGGAAAGTTTGTACCATAAATTTCCCTGTAGCTGTTGCACAGATTTAACGAAACCTTCAGCATTCATACCTGGAAACAATAACATGGAGGTCTGCCTCTCCTCTTGATTATAGCAGTATGAATCAGGAGTGGATCTGTTGAACTCACTGTGGTTGTCCTGACATTGTGAAACAGAGGATGAAGACACATAAGTCCATCAGTCAGGAAAGGGACATGTTATGTCCACTGCAAGGAGGGGGTTTGGGATGCTTGTAGGATCTTTTTGATACAGATGACAAAGATGATATCTTCTCCTCCCCAAAATATACACTGTCCTAGGCTGTAGCTTTGACTAATTTCCTGTGAGCCCAGACCTTGGCGGGAACCCATTGTCACTGTGGCATTGTGCTTCTCCACAACCCTGATTAGCCTTCATTGGCCTAGTCCTCCACTGACTCTGGCCTCCTGTCAACAGCTTCATGGAGACTTGGATGTAAGGTCCCTTTTATTCTGCTGCCTGTAGAGTTGGTGATGGGGCTTGGAGGATAGGCAGATACAAAATTCCTACTTGCTCGCCATTTCCAGTCTTGACTTCCTCCTCTTACTAGATTAGAAGATGTCTATATTTCAGGTGTATTTTTGCAGTTTTAATGGAGAATGTCTGCTAGTATTTTCTCCTTGGCTGCATTCATTTTAGAGAACAATCTTATGATTTCGTCATTCATTGTGGCCTTCTGTTCCCTCTAGTGGTGGCTGGGCTCTCTGTAAGCCTATGTAGGGGGTTTGTTTTAGGTCTGGGCCTACTTTCAAGATCTAATTTGCCCTCAGTCTGTATTGTTCACCACAGATATTCACTAAGAGGGCTAGGAGACATTTAATCCAAACTCTGGAGTTTGGGTATAGTCCTTCTGCAGGCCTGAACATCACACGACCTGGTGTGTCAAGCACCAGTCCACCAGCAGGTGTCCCAGAAGCCCATTGGTTTCTCACCATAGGAGCCACACAGGGTCTCCCCTAGCTGGACTTGGATATTCTGGAGGGCAGTGTGGATGCTGTGCCAAGAGCAGGATACAGACCAACTAAAAGCACAGTGTACAAAAGGAAAGCATGTGGATCATGGGACTGGGTGTGCTTGACCTGCAATCTTCACCTCACCATGTGGGTATGCTCCTTTCAGGGGCTGAGGAGCCTGCTGTTGCCTTGGTGACTGAAGCACAACCAAGAGAGCCTAATCCAGTATAATGCAAAAAGTTAAGAATGAGACCCTGCAGCACAGCCCAAGAAGGGGTGGCTTCAGGAATGATGTGAGGCAGATATTGTATTTTGTGTCGTGTTTAGCCAACACAGGAGTACTGGATTGAGACAGCCAGCTGCTTATCATTCACCTGTGCTGCAAAGAGAGCATTATCTTTCTTATATTCCGAAAGCCCTTTGTCTTTGAAAGTCCCTTCATGGGGGACTAGTTGTCTATTAGCTGTACTGTCAACAGGCAGAATTTTCTCCATCTATGCAATAGAAATGAAACCTCTGTCTAAAGGAAAAGCAGTAATAACATAGTATTAGTCCCTGACAGAAGCACAGAGTATGTGCTAGCACCATCTAGCCAGCATCCCCATCATTGCATCACCAGCTGTCTTTCTCCCTTTTTTCCATCTTCCAGCTCGATGCAAGTAGTTGTCCTCTATTTTGAGCTAAAGCTCTTGTTTACTTCCTTGTATCCTTTGTCCTCTGGCATTATTGCACTTCCTCCCTACTTCCCATCGCCTTTCAGAGAGAGGCTGCAAACCAGCAGGCAAAGCCATTGTCTATGTCCCAGTACTTGGGAGTAAGGAGAAAGGGAGATGTTCTGTTGATATCCCAAACCTCAGACCCTCTGACAAAGGTGAAGCCAGAGCATTCCCGTGCTCTGCTTACAGTAAGTGCCTGAAACATTGTGAAAATGGCTACAGGGCATGCATTGAAGTAGCCCCTAGCAAAGCCCTAGCTTGATAAATGGCACAGTCCATCAGCCCTAAAAGCAGGGGCTGTGAAGTCACCTTTGCTACCTGCTGTCTCCAGGTGGGGTAGCCCCAAGCATGATGGGTCAGCTGGACCCAAATGTCTCATTTCAAGACCATGTGTCCAGAGCATCAGAGGAAGGGCCAGATGAGCAGCAAGTAATAACCTGAGGCAAGTAATTGCCATAGACTAGGCAGTGCTGTGGGGCCAGCCACCCTTGCACACCATGTGAGCGGTGTCGTTTCGTGCCATGAAGGCTGTCCTGGCAGCCCACTCTGTCTTGAAGCTTGCATGGCTCTTGTGCTTATCTTCTGGCCTCCTTTTTCAGGGTGTGCTCTGCCCAGGCGATGATTTGGAGGTAGTACAGCAGCGTGTGAGTGAGGGCAGGATATCCCTGCACTCCCTCGGTCCTTGTCCCCAGCATGTGAAAGCCTCTGGCACCTGGGTAAATTTCCATTGGATGCGGCATTCTCTCGTTGCGACTCGGCATTTCTGACACCTGTCTGCAGCTTCTTTTTCTCATTTAATCATTTTCTTGCTAAGGGGAACTAACAGCCGTTACTAGAGTGATTTGGCCACTGTCCAACAATGTGTATATTACTCACACATTTCCCTGCTAGCAAAAGGCTTTTTTTTTTTTTCCCCCCGCTGTCTGGTTGCAGCCTCTTCCTATCTTCATCATTAGATAGCTCAGAAGGTCAGTGCTAAAAGAGAAATCTCGGAGGCTTTTTTTCACAACCCAGTGTAAGGGAGGGCTGGGGGGGAGGGGAAGGGTGAGAAAGAAGGGAGGGTGTGCACAACTGAATCAATTCTTCACTAGGATTGTCTCTGATACGCTGAAAACACGATCCTGGAAAATTAGATATTTATAGAAACTGTACTGCCCCAGTTGGGTAAATCTCAAGGTCATCTGATGATCACTGCAAAAGGAATGGCTAGATACTGCTGCTGTTGTCCTAGCATCATGAGACTGTAAGACCTTCAATTCAGCACTGAAATCTGCATACAAAATGGAATCCTGCTCCCTCTCCCTGACAACCATCTCTCCTGAAACTGCATTAAGGAAAATACACAGCCCAGCTGCAAGGCTGCTTAAAATGCCTGCATGGCTTTTTTTTTTTTTTTTTTTTTTTTTTTTTTTTTTTTTTTTTTTTTTTTTTTTTTTTTTTTTTTGCTAAGAGAATGTTAAGCTACTAACTCTAATTCCCTCGGAGGTAGAGGTCCACAGTTCATTTCACATGTAGGGCATCTCAGGAGTTTGCCTGAACAAGCGAAGGGCCGATTACTGTCCTGAAACCAGTTCTTTCATTTTTGAGCCCTTCCCATCCCTTGAAGAAATTCTGTATGGAGGTGCTGGATGCCAGAGTCCCTGGAGAGAAAAGAGGAGCAGAGGACTCATGTTTTCACTACATCTGTTATGTTCCTGCACAAAGACAAGTCCTGTCCATATCATCAGGTGAACACAATCCTAAAAGTACTGGTTGTCAAAGAAAGCTGTGGTAACAGGGACAGATGAGAGCAAGGTCATGACCGCAGCTATTTCACTCTCACCCAAACAACTGTCCAGGTCTAAAAAGTGAGAGGTGTCCACCGGACAGAGTAGAGTCAAGGAGACACTGTCCTGTGGCAGTTCTGAAAAGTATAAAACACTCTCCCCTTCCAAAACATTAAAGGCAAGCTAAATGTGACCTCTAGACAACTGTCCTGAATTGCCTTTCCTGAGCACAGAGCAGTATCTTCCCAAATATTTTCGGTTTCTGACATACCTTTTCTCCAGTGAGGGTGCTTGCAAGAGCCTTTAAGTTTTGTGTACAGGGTTAACAGGGTAAATTAGGGCAGTTATTCATATCTTCAAACATTCATTCTGCTGTGAACCAAAATACTTGATTGCAATGACAGTATTGTAGTATTTGCAATGCTACAGTATTTGCATGTGCAATGCAATGCAAAACAGTAATAAAAGCCCCCAAAAAGGTCAGACTGTGCCTCAGTGGTCTGTGACAACTGTGAGAATAATCATGTGGCAACCGCAACAGGGTGTATGCAAAGCATACAGCAAAGGTGAATGTTCATGAGAGTACACCGCGTGAAAGGTACATTTTCGCTGTTGCATGACCTTGGGTCACATTGAGCTAGGCCAAGCAAATAAAAATGTGCCAAACTGTACTGGAGTGTGTCCTCTGAGGTGCGCTCACTCAGGTGAGGCTGTAGGATTTCTGCAATCACCTGCTGGGTCCTCAGCCCTTCAGTGCCCTGTGGATAAATTTTTTTCTGGGTAGCTGAAAGCTGGTCAGGTTGTCTCCATAGAAATACTAGAAATATTGCCTGCACTTCAGACTGCATCATAGGCAGATTTAAACCTGGTATATACTGTCTTAGCGAGAGGTCATTTCTGGTGGAGAAGTAGTGAGTAGGTAGCTGACCAAGAATATGCAGCCCGAGGGAAGTTATGGAAAAGCACTGGAAGACTAGCAGTTTTGAGCACAGTGGCTAACAACCTGATCCTGAGCCAAGTTGAATTGCTCATTAAACTCAGGCTATAGTTTTTTGTGGATCAAGGGGAAATGAACAAGGAAAAATACTGTGGAAATGCTTAACTTATTGCTGCAGGTGAAGGTGAACACTGAGTGTGAATGTGCAGTGCTGCACAAAAAGGTGTACAAATACAAAAGGAAGATATACGGCAAGGTAGTCCAAAGCATTTGACCTTAAACTGCCCATATCGAACCTCCCTGTTCTAGGAAGGAAAAATTGTATATAGACTTAAAGGTGGATCCTATGGGAAAAGCAGTGGTTGCTTTCCTCTCTGAAGAGTAGAGCCTGTAGGGGGTATGTATTCCTAGCCTAGAATGGTTTGTCTTGCTAGGACGTGTGTGAAATTGAATCCAGTCTAGAGGATTCATACCAGAAAGGCTGCAGCTAATACACATGACATTCTCAAGGATTAGAAAGATGATTTTTCAGGGGCCGGATTATTTTAGAGACATTGGTGCTGTCATATCAAGGTGAATCCTATTATCCATCCAGGAATACACATGACAAATATGAGAGCACAACTGGGGTGTGAAATGTAGAGGCAGTAAGTCATTACATGGGAGGAGATGGTTAAATGTGTCAGTGAGAGAAAAGCCTTTGAGTATATTCTTTGTCTTGTTAAACTTTAGAAGTTCAGGGCAGAGACTGTCTGTGTCTTGTGTTCGATGTTGTTTTATCTATATTCTGGAGGATGTTGGGTTGGCTTTCAGTTGGTGAAGCCCAGCTCAAAGAGGCAAATGGTGCATGAAGCACCCAAAATATGGCTCCTTGTAGGAACTCTACACTATTTCTTGATAGATGTTTTAACTTTTCATTTGAATGCTCTCAAAAGGGAAATATGTGGCCCTGGTCTGCCAGCTACCTTGATGATTAATGCACTGCTGAGGCACTAGGTGTCTTCAGGTGGCTTCACAGAGGTGTCTGGTAAACAAGACAGACAAAGCTGTAGCTCAAACATCGTGGAAGCCTGTGTCTGCTCTTTTTTTCTCTTATTTATTACCATGCCTTCTTGAAGAACTGTAGTGTAATCATCGTTATGCTTATTCCCCAACCCATGTAATTGAGACATGAACAAAATTCTCTTCTTAGGTCTTGTCCTTTGGGTGTAGCACCAACTCCATATTCACTCTCTCCTGCTGGGTGTGGGAGCAAGAATAAGTCCCTGTATTTTTAACACTGGGACAACCATCCCCAAGAGTGGAGAGTGATAAAGAGGCCTTACAGACAGTGCACGGATTAGCGCCATGGCAGGTAGGAGGGGCATAATCTGGTCATTCATTCCCTCTAACACTGTTCTGTGCCTTTTGAATTCTACAAGGTCACAAGAGGCTCCTCCTGCTGTGCACAATTTTGCAAGACCTGCAAGCAGAACGACCAGCTTCTCTGTTCCCTTGGTGAGAAGAAACCCTTCTGCATACAGTGAAATGAAGCACATAGCATCTCCTAGTCCAGGGGGCATCTTTCAGCAGTAGAAGCTTACAGGTTTTGCCTGGTATTTTCCCTCTTCCTAAAATGCATGTTAATGATTTTGACCTTTCTAGTAATTTGATTCCAAAACCAGTGTTGCAGCAGCTGAGCCCTAAACTGTCATTTTGAAGAGATTATTATCGCTCTGAGATCAAAGCAAAGGGCTGCTTGTTCAAGCCTGTGTGAAGATCCCCTTATCTGTGGAGATCCTCCTCTCTCACCTCTCTGTGTCCTTAGCTCTGGGCCTGCTGTCAAGAAGTTCCAGTCTGGTTGGCCAATGTCAGGATAAATCTGCTGCCAATTCTTGCCATCAGTGTAGTATAAAAAAGCTCTAGGAGAGCCAAACTGGTTGAATATTTTGGCATGATACCAAAGGAACCCTTGTATACGGGTACCTAGGATAGAGGGGTGCATGTGGGTGAAAACATTTGTTTGTGGTGTGCAGTAGTTGGAAGGGCATTTACGCTATTTGCAGATAGGCCAGAAAGCAGTCCCTGCTTGCCTTATGCAGAAACTGGCTTGTGTGAAAGGTTTCCTTCCAGATCTGTGTTCCCTTGGCTCCTCCCACAGTGTGAATAATCCCTAACATTTCTGTGACTCAGTGGATTTGCGATGGAAATCACAGCAATATTTTCAGCATCCCAGTCTAATACCTGAGCCCCAACAGGATTCTTGCCCCCACATCTCTGGCATTTTGCATAGTTATGTAACGCCTCTTACTCACGGCACCGAAATCAGAAGTGTGTCCGCGTAGTGAGGAACTAGTGAAATTCAGAGTAAAATCCAAACCTCCCTTTTGTTCACTCTTGAAAACCTTTTCATTCATGTTTGGGTTTGCAACTTTTTTTTTTTTATGTGATTTTTTTGGTGACTTACATTTGCAGATAGCTTGCTCTGTTGGAGGGAAAAATAAGGTCACAGCTTTGTTTTTGACTTCTTGCTTTTGCATTTTGCATTGCAAAATTCAAGTTACTGTGTAGAAAGAAAGTCCAATTAGCTGCTTTATGAGACTAACATGAGCATCTGCCTTCAGCTTGGCTGTTTCATCCCCTCTTCTCCCAGTCTCCTTCCTCCTGTTCCCTGAATGCTTATTAAGAACAGCAACTGGAAGAGCAGGTATTTTAAAAAAAGAGAAAGAATCATAGAATCATAGAATCATTAAGGTTGGAAAAGACCTCAAGGATGATCAAGTCCAACCATCAACCCACACCACCTAACTCACTAAACCATGTCCCTGTCATCTTGAATGGATGAGAAGTAATCTCATCCACGCAAACCCCTAAGCCCATGACTATGTTTCTTGTTTCAACTGAATACAAAACTGCTGTCCTCCAAAAAATGATAATCATAGAATCATAGAATGGTTTTGGTTGGAAAGGACCTTAAAGATCATCGAGTTCCAACCCCCCTGCCATGGACAGGGACACACTCCACTAGCCCAGGTTGCTCAAAGCCTCATCCAGCCTGGCCTTGAACACCTCCAGGGATGGGGCATCCACAACCTCCCTGGGCAACCTGTTCCAGTGTCTCACCACCCTCATAGTGAAAAATTTCTTCCTAATGTCTAGTCTAAATCTACCCTCTTNGGGGTCTCACGAGAGCAGAGTAGAGGGGGAGAATCACCTCCCTTGACCTGCTGCTAATGCTTCTTTTGATGCAGCCCAGGACACGGTTCGCTTTCTGCGCTGCAAGTGCACACTGCTGGCTCATGTTGATCATGTTTATCATGATAAAAATCATTTTGGATGCTCACTCCTCAGTGCAGAGCAATGTCTGTTCTCACTGCAGTTTCTGGTTGCTCCTTTATGGAAAGTGTCCTTTCTGCTGTGCATGACAAAGGTGCTTCTCCCAGGTTACATTCACAGCCGTGTGCAGAGGCCGCAGAGCCTCATCATGGGGCAGGTACACTGAGGAGTGGTCACAAGAAGACTATTGAGATATTTTTTCTCATATTCAGAGAGGGGATTTTACCTGTCTGACTGAAAGGCAAGGCTAAACCACTTTGCAGTGAGTTCACAGATGTGAATGCAAATAGGATTCGAAAGTGGTAGGCGTGCATGTCTTGCATGTCTGCACCATCTGCCTTCTCTGGGCCATAATCACCTTTTCTGAGAGGTTGTATCAGCCACTACTACAGACTTGAAAGCAGACCCACCTGCAGACTGCCGTGGCAGCAGCTGTAGAGCAGGTGGAGAAGCCAGGGCCAGAAAAGCAGCCATGCATTGCAAAGCCACTATCAGGCTCTGTTTCACAGGTGAAGAAACTGAGACAGAGGGCAAGACAATTGCTCAAAGTGGTATGGGTAGTATCACTGGCAATGCCCAGTCTTGAAACTGAGGCCAGCTTCTGTGCAACATGCAATAAACTCAACATCCCTGGGCTCCCTGCTATTGCCCCAGAGAGACTCACTGCAGATGGTTGGTATAGCTGGTGCTGTGGTTGCACCACTGTGTTGGGTCTGATCCGACAGTACTGCTGGGGACCTTTTGCTTTCTTTCTCCTGAGGGTGCCTATGGTGAGAAAGTAGCTGATTCTTTACACAATAGGTGCTCTCTCTTAAATTAAAATAATCCCTTCTGGGTTTTGATCCTGTTCAGCTCAGTCTTCCCTTTTTGGGCACATGATATAGCTGGGTTACTGAATAATTTATAGGTACCACCTGGCAGGAGCAGAGACATTGACATTTAAAGATCAGTAAGGATGAAACAAAGGCTCTGTTGTTTGCTGATGCTCCAAGAACAGGATGCACTGAGAGCAAGCACACCTTGTATTTCCCCTCTGCTCCTTGTCCCTTTGTTACCCTCCCAATCCACTTCAGTCTCCAATTTCTACTTCTTTCTTACCTCCTTCACTCCCTACAACTGGCTGCCTCATGGGGGCATGAAGCCCAGGTGCTCCACGGCCTGGCTACACAGAGGTTTCAGTAGACTATGGGCAAAAGTCGAAACTATCACTTTTTTTTTTGCAGTTAGATGTAGTTCAGTGTGATGAAGCGGGACTCCCCTCAACCTCTTATAAATGGGTGGATCAGTCTGCTTCATTCCTAGACTTCTGAGTAACTCTTTCATCTTTCCATTTTGCTAGGTCTAAGCATCTGCTAGACCCCTGTACCCAGCTAAAGAGCATTTTCACTCATGAGCCCTGTTTTGGACTTTGACCTTCCTCTTAGTCCTCCAGCTTGGCCAGGTCTTGGTCTTGAGGAGAGTGGTCAGGTGGCCAGTCCAGTCTTCAGGAAGAGTGAGGGCTGTAAAGGAGAGACGTCATGAAAATAATCCCAAATTATATTTGTCATTTTTGGCAGCAGTTTAATTAACCATGACATGATGTATACACACCCTGGGCCACATCTAATCCACTAGTTCTTGTCTTTCAGGAAAAACGGTGGTGTGGAAAAGAACCAAACGTATTAGCTTGTGTGGGGACTAGGACCTTTACAGCTAGTATGGCTCTTTTATGGCTCACGTGGCTATGTCAGGCTAACCCACGCTTCACTGACTTTTCTGGTTATTCAGCTTTGCCTCGCTGTCCATCATCCTAGGAACCAGCTAGTTTCCTGAAAACTAATTCTGCCTGCCAACACTGCCATTTCTACCCAGTATCTTTGGCAATGCTAGGATGCTTCTCTTACTGTTTGGTATGTTTGGATCTGGCTTGGATAAACAGGAGACCTTGCTATTGCTCTTTGAACAGCACAACTCTCTTTGCCCTGATTAGTTGCTAGGCTAAAGTATTTGAATGATCTAGGTACTGTTCTTCACTTTTAAAAAGAGAAGGACAGAGAAGAGCACAAATATACACACAGAAACTACCAAATGATGAAAAGCAAAGAGGTTTCTAAGTTCTCTTTTCAGGTTGATGACTTGCCACCCAGTGTTAGCGGTGTGTTGCTCATGTCTCCAGAAAAGGTATTTAGAAGGAATTTGCACATTTCAGGAGATAGATGTATTGAAAAGGATAAATAGCTCCATCCCATACTAACACCAGTCAGTCAGGCGTGTGCTGTGTGTCACTCAGTGGAGGAGTGCCTGCTCCACTGCACAGCATCCCTGCTATCGCTGACAGTAGCTTCAGGCCTGTATTCCTCACTTGTCTTCCCATCTGTGATTCTCCTCTGCACGTTCAGTCCTTTATTATCAGGCTGCTCCCTGCTTCTGGATGACAGATCAGCTCTGGGAGTACATCCCCTTTCTCAACAATGACATGCTTTTTGTACCTCTATGCCTTTCGCAGTCACACATGCTGACCACTTTCGCACTTTTAATCTCCTTTATTTCTTCCCTCTCCTCTCCCCACCCCCCCTTTCAGCATCATAATAGTATTTGGCACTTCTTCAAAAAACATTTCTAAGCCATAACCATGTTTTCTTCAGGTTTATAGTTTTAGCCATCTCACAGTGCCAGTGGGGAAAGTAAAGCTAAGCACACTTAGTGATCATCCCAGAAAATGTTAATCTCAAAATCAGTAGCAGACTTAAAGGTATCTCAGCTCAGTGCATGGTTCTGGCTCTCTTGCAGGGCACAGACACTGCACTCTGCCCCAAGCCTCTCATGAGGTGGTCCATTTTGCACTGACTTCTCACACGGTGCAAATTCAGCCAGGAAGTCAGGCTGGTGAGAGGCTGATAAGTTTTGTATAGGTAGGTGAGAGTCATTCACAGGATCCCATCACCAGCCCAATTTTGAGGGTACCAGCAAGCAGCTAGCTCTGCAGGAATATTCTAAATCTTTTCCAGATACTTGAAACACGTGCCTGAAAGCCACAGACTAGACAAGAGTGAAGGATGTAATAAATCAGATAGATCTTTTATTTGCCCCTTCTGACCTGTATGATAGTATCATTATCTGATGGTGTGCTTTCACAGCATGAGCAAGCCTTGTGTGAGCCTCAACACAGGGGTGAGCATAGCTGGGCTACCTAGAAATACATATGTGCTTTGGTTTATTGAGGGGAGTGTAACAAAAGGGAATAAAACTGAACATTTCTCCCATTTATGGAGGGTAGTCTATGTGTCTGCTATATATTGTTCCTTCTTGGTCAGAGCTGTTGAATGGCTGTCAGCACACTGAAGGCTTTTAAATATAATAGAAAGCCAACCAAAACTTCCCTCATCTGGTCTGGATAAGCTGACTGATCTCACCATTCCTGCCGAACAATGGAAAATTGCCTGAATATTTAAACATGTATTGTTCTTAGGGAAACAAAATGTTCAGCTAGTTTGGTTGCCTTAGCAACATCCACTTCTAAAAATACAAAAGAGACAATCTACAAAATAAGTGAACGTGTAGAGCAGGCAAGGAGAGAAAATGCTTCTTTCTCCCTGACCCAGAACAACTGGGTCGTGGGTATGAAATGCTTTCATTTAAATCTCAGCAGAGNTTTGTCATTTTTGGCAGCAGTTTAATTAACCATGACATGATGTATACACACCCTGGGCCACATCTAATCCACTAGTTCTTGTCTTTCAGGAAAAACGGTGGTGTGGAAAAGAACCAAACGTATTAGCTTGTGTGGGGACTAGGACCTTTACAGCTAGTATGGCTCTTTTATGGCTCACGTGGCTATGTCAGGCTAACCCACGCTTCACTGACTTTTCTGGTTATTCAGCTTTGCCTCGCTGTCCATCATCCTAGGAACCAGCTAGTTTCCTGAAAACTAATTCTGCCTGCCAACACTGCCATTTCTACCCAGTATCTTTGGCAATGCTAGGATGCTTCTCTTACTGTTTGGTATGTTTGGATCTGGCTTGGATAAACAGGAGACCTTGCTATTGCTCTTTGAACAGCACAACTCTCTTTGCCCTGATTAGTTGCTAGGCTAAAGTATTTGAATGATCTAGGTACTGTTCTTCACTTTTAAAAAGAGAAGGACAGAGAAGAGCACAAATATACACACAGAAACTACCAAATGATGAAAAGCAAAGAGGTTTCTAAGTTCTCTTTTCAGGTTGATGACTTGCCACCCAGTGTTAGCGGTGTGTTGCTCATGTCTCCAGAAAAGGTATTTAGAAGGAATTTGCACATTTCAGGAGATAGATGTATTGAAAAGGATAAATAGCTCCATCCCATACTAACACCAGTCAGTCAGGCGTGTGCTGTGTGTCACTCAGTGGAGGAGTGCCTGCTCCACTGCACAGCATCCCTGCTATCGCTGACAGTAGCTTCAGGCCTGTATTCCTCACTTGTCTTCCCATCTGTGATTCTCCTCTGCACGTTCAGTCCTTTATTATCAGGCTGCTCCCTGCTTCTGGATGACAGATCAGCTCTGGGAGTACATCCCCTTTCTCAACAATGACATGCTTTTTGTACCTCTATGCCTTTCGCAGTCACACATGCTGACCACTTTCGCACTTTTAATCTCCTTTATTTCTTCCCTCTCCTCTCCCCACCCCCCCTTTCAGCATCATAATAGTATTTGGCACTTCTTCAAAAAACATTTCTAAGCCATAACCATGTTTTCTTCAGGTTTATAGTTTTAGCCATCTCACAGTGCCAGTGGGGAAAGTAAAGCTAAGCACACTTAGTGATCATCCCAGAAAATGTTAATCTCAAAATCAGTAGCAGACTTAAAGGTATCTCAGCTCAGTGCATGGTTCTGGCTCTCTTGCAGGGCACAGACACTGCACTCTGCCCCAAGCCTCTCATGAGGTGGTCCATTTTGCACTGACTTCTCACACGGTGCAAATTCAGCCAGGAAGTCAGGCTGGTGAGAGGCTGATAAGTTTTGTATAGGTAGGTGAGAGTCATTCACAGGATCCCATCACCAGCCCAATTTTGAGGGTACCAGCAAGCAGCTAGCTCTGCAGGAATATTCTAAATCTTTTCCAGATACTTGAAACACGTGCCTGAAAGCCACAGACTAGACAAGAGTGAAGGATGTAATAAATCAGATAGATCTTTTATTTGCCCCTTCTGACCTGTATGATAGTATCATTATCTGATGGTGTGCTTTCACAGCATGAGCAAGCCTTGTGTGAGCCTCAACACAGGGGTGAGCATAGCTGGGCTACCTAGAAATACATATGTGCTTTGGTTTATTGAGGGGAGTGTAACAAAAGGGAATAAAACTGAACATTTCTCCCATTTATGGAGGGTAGTCTATGTGTCTGCTATATATTGTTCCTTCTTGGTCAGAGCTGTTGAATGGCTGTCAGCACACTGAAGGCTTTTAAATATAATAGAAAGCCAACCAAAACTTCCCTCATCTGGTCTGGATAAGCTGACTGATCTCACCATTCCTGCCGAACAATGGAAAATTGCCTGAATATTTAAACATGTATTGTTCTTAGGGAAACAAAATGTTCAGCTAGTTTGGTTGCCTTAGCAACATCCACTTCTAAAAATACAAAAGAGACAATCTACAAAATAAGTGAACGTGTAGAGCAGGCAAGGAGAGAAAATGCTTCTTTCTCCCTGACCCAGAACAACTGGGTCGTGGGTATGAAATGCTTTCATTTAAATCTCAGCAGAGAGTTTGGGGCGTATCTTCATGCACTTGTCACACAAGTTTAACTTTTAGTAGTTTAGAACGTGACTAATGTTAAACCCATGCAAGCCCCTGTGACATCTCTTTTATATTAGCTCCAAACCATTTCTGTTGATGATACATTTAGAGTGATGTGAGCCTAGAAAGCACAGATTGCACCAGAAGTAAGCAGCAGGTCACAGCGATGTTTGCTGTGTCTTAGGGGGCAAGGGGGGTAAAACTGTAAGGATTAATTAAGTATGATCAAAGGCCAACCTGAGATAGACCTCGAGAAGGTGAGTGAAAGAAACAGATTCCTTTGTGACATGATGTGGAAAGGACCTGTGAGTGCTTGGGGAAAGTAATGAGGGGATCATAGGTGTGAACCAAAGATAGCATGAATTAAACAAACAACACTTCAGTTTTCAGTAATTCTGACAATAGAGAACACAGGGCAAGTATGTGTATATGGAAATGACTGCATTCGAGATGAAACAAGAACGTAAGCATCCTGATCAGCTTCAGTCACAGGGACCAGAATATCTCAGAATATTGAGATAGCTGGCATATAAAATGGCAACTCTTCCAGGGTGGATTTTTAATTAATCTATCAAGTTGGTGGTGGTACTGTCTGACTGCAAAATAACAGATGCAGTACTTCTGTTATCTCTAAGAAAAGGAAAAGGGTGTAATCTAGGGAAGTGCAAACCCATTCTTCTGACTGCCAGAGTGAATACAGCTTTGGAGCCAATCTGTAGGAGGGAATAATAAAAAAAACATGGATGCAAATGAACAAAGAGGTACAAGGCAATATTAGTTTGTTGAAGGCAGAGCATGCCAGAATAACTCGATATTTCTCTTTGATAAGACAACTATTTTGGATAGGGGAAATAATAGAGATCTTATCTGTCCAGACTACAATAGAGTACTCAACACAGTGCCATATGTGAAATTAATAGCTAAAACAGAAGTTATGAAAAAGTTAGAAGGCAGATAAAGAGCTGGCTGATGGGGAGGCAAAGGTAGGCTGTGCGGAAAGGGAAGGTATCAGGTTAGAAGAATGGAATTCAGTAGCTGGCATTGGTAGTGAATTAGCTTTAATGTGCAGAAATGTATTGACATCCGTAACAGCAACACTGTGGTGGCTCAACATCTGGAAATGCCAGAGAAGGACAAAAGCTTGCACTTAGAAATACATTACACTGTCATCACATGGTGACTGTGAGCCCCAACATTGCAGTTGTGTAAAGGCAAATAATACCCTACAACGTATCCAGAGAGAGAAGGAAGAATGAATAGTGATATGCAGGACTGAGGAGAGATCTCATCTGAAAAAAGGGTGCGATTCTTGTCACCTCCTTACTGGAAATATGTATTCCAATAGGAACAGCTGAAGAGAAGAGTGAGCAGATAACACCAGGAGCAGGGAGACTCCTAGCCTATGTGGAGAGACTAGGAGAGACTGCCTTTTACAGCCATCCAAGTGAAGGATGAGAGAGGCTGTATTTCCTCCCTATAAATCTATTGGGGTGTAAAAATCCCAAGAAAATAAAGTGTTTAAAACTGAGGGACAGTTGTATCCGAAGAACAAGTGAATATAAACTGACCATAAAGGAATTTAGCCTGAAAATTAGAAGAAAGCTTCTAGCCATCAAAGCAGTTAGGTTCAGGGGCAGTCTCTAAGGAGAGGGGCGAGGAAAGAAGGCCAGCATGCTTTAACAGGATTTCACTCAAATGAAAAACATCTCATGCTGCGGCTTCCTGCGATAGCACTCAAGTGACTGAGAGGCTTCTGGGCTAGATTTGCTGAATCACAAATCAGTTTGGTGGCATCCATACCCAAAAGGTCTCCACTTTACCTAAACTTAAGTCCATGTTTTCAGACACACCAGTACAACTCAGGGTGCAAAACAATGATTCACTAGAAAACACTTGGTAATAGAGAATGACAGCAGGGAAAGTAAAATACTATTTTAGCAGAAAGCCCTTATCCTTTCTTACTACTGAGGGACATGAGATAACACCACATTTGCAAACTGGCAATATAGCACTGTGATGGTGATGCCAACAGATGAGCCAAGAACTTGCTAAAAGTATACTAACTGCATACACTGTGTATAGACCCAGAAACAGCCCCAACTCTCTCCTACTCTGTTTCCGTTTGCCTTCCTCCATGAGCTCTGACTTTGTTGAGGCTGTTCAGATGAAAGCCTTATTTTTTCTGGATGTTGTTCAGCTTGGTTTTTATCACTTACAAGGTGGTTGCCATGCTATATTTATGTTCCTCATGGTATTTTGTGACAGTTCTTCTCACAGAGATGTTTTACAGAAGAGAAACTGATGTCCAAGCTGATGGGATGACTTGCCTAAAGTCACTCAGGAAGTCCATGGTAGAACAGATTGTTCACCAAATCCCTACTCCCTGCCTAACCACAAAGCCAATGTCTCTGCTACTCTTTCTTCTTTGTTTCATTTTCCCTTTCCATTTCAGTCTGCTTTTGTCAAGCTCACTCATGTCCTCTTCACTCATTTCTTCTTGCCAGCTGGAGCACATGGCTCGAGCACCTGCTGCAAGCCTCTCCCCTCTGATTTCTCATGGTTCTCCAATTGTGCCATCCATCACTCTCACAGCTCTCATGGTTGCAGATCACCACAGCAACAGCACAGGGGTGGTTTGGAGGAATCTAAGACAAATTAGTTATTGTGCCTCCAGCTGAGGCAATATGCTTGTACAAATGGGAAGCAGGGCTTTGGGAGAACCCTCGGCAGGTCTCTTGGTTTATACAGTGGAGAGAAGCTAATATGACAGGCTTGCCAGATCCTGCTTTTCAAGAGTAAAACTCATGCAATTAATTCCTACCTTGTACTCCCCTCAGCAGGCAGCTTTTGCTCCGTGTTTTCTCTACAGCATTGCAGCCTTTCTCTCCTCTATGTGCCTCCCCTCTGAGACAGGCACAGCTGGTGAGTATAATCTGTAATACACTGAAGACCACCTGGGAGGACAGGGGTGTCACAGAGCAGGACACAAACCTCTCACGCTGTCATGTGAGTCAGTGGGCCACATGGAACTCCCATCAGTATAAGATGTGGAAGAGAAAAGAGTTGGCAGAGAGGAAAGCAAAAGTGGTGGATACTGCAGTTGCTATGCAAGACTGTTGAAGGGATCTGAAATTACTCTTCTGGGGGGATCTATAATGCAAGGAAACTCACATGTAAGTGAGCAGCTCATCTCTACATGTGCTTTGATTTGGAAAACCAGATAATTATATAGCATTCACGTTCTACTGTAATTATTCTCTCTTCAGAAACAAAATTTATGGAAAGGGTCTGTCAATGCCACTTGCAGCCCTTTAGGTGAGCAGGCTTGTGCAAGATCTTGTGCAAGCCTGCTGGTTTGAGTAGGGAGATTTTCTATGAAGTATCAGAACTTATATGTGTTTACATTGTGATCAGAATAGAGATCTTTCTCATCATATGTGTGTCTTTGCAGCCTCAAAAGCAGCTGTGATATGGTGAACATGATATCTGACCATACAGCCAGTTATTATTGCCTTTCACAATCTTCCTGTCACTGTCTCACTTAGATGGATGTGGCTTTTCATGCAATTGCAGACATTGCTTACATGAAAAACTACTTAGTTATATATAAGTGTGGTCAGTGCCGTAAGTCTCTGAGAAATCATTAATCATAATGGACCAGATCTTCAAATGAATCAAGTTAATATTTGTCTCAGACAAAAGAGTGCAGGGCAAGGTGATATAAGCTAACATTTTACCCAGCTAACCCTCACCCTGCAGAGGGATTAAAATGGATCCAAAGAGAATGCTATTTAAAAGGAGTTTAGGGTTTGTTCTACCTGTGTCACAGGTATATGGTCCTTGGAGACTGCTATAGTGGCAAGAGATTTAGATGTGCTCTCCTCTGTCTGCTCCTAAATAATAAGACAAGCAAGAGACATAAATCTGGGTGTTTCATGTCAGTGCTTATGAACTTCTTGTCCAAAGATGACAGGTAAGACGTTAAAGGTTTTCTACAAAATGCTGTAAAAATACACACTGAAAGAAAATACACACCTACATTCCTGCTTGCAAGCAGTAACAAAAAAGAGAGTCAGAAAGTAAATGCTATTTAATTTATACAAGCAGAAGGAGGAAAAAATAAAGGTGTATACAAAATTTTAGTCAAATTTTTAGTTGATTATACAGGAAAAGCAGTGAGCTGTGTCTGTTTTGGTTTGGTGTTTTTTTTCATAAAGACCGGATTGATAATAAATACTGCTACACTTGGCCTCAGCACAATCCTTTTGATCAGCTTTCTACCTGCTTTGTACCACAGACTCTCTGACAAAGCTGTGGCCACAGATCTGTCCCACTCTTTCCCTTTTCTCTCCACTGCCTCTCCCAGATAAGGAGCTCACACACTATGGTGTTCTCACTGTCCCCACTACTGCACCTCTTGGAGAGTTACACTTTCTTTATTGGCAAGATAATTAAAGGGAAGCCCACTTCATACATCAGCTGCTCGTTTGCAAAGCTTCATGCAAATGTTTCTGCTTTGTTCAGGAGGAGTCGTTTTCTTACCTATAAGGCGAATAACTGATGTGGGCTCATCCTCTTTTATCTGAGGCATCACATCGTGGTAACAGCAAGAGATTCTAACCCTATGGTTCAGTGTTCAACAGCAGTGATCCTGTGACATGATCCTCTCTCCCCTGCATGTGTATTCCTGCTTGGCCTCTTTTGTCAGGCTGGCTAGCTGTCACATCCCCTTTTCTGTCAGTGATTTCCAGCTGCCGGTTTCCTGCTACCCCTTCTCTGACCTGTGATTAAAGTAGCTGTGGGAGTTTTTGGCTCTGGGGACTGTCATCACAGGCTTTAATGAGTATGTGGTGATGTGACAATGCATCACATTACAGTATGGCGACACAGCATAAGAAAGAGGAAGAGAACAAGTAGTGAACTAAACTCCAGCAAAGGTTGTGTGTGCTCGAGAACGCGGTGGCAGGCAGCCGCAACATCTCTATGTGTTTGTCTGTAGTTACATACAGCTCCTCTGTCATGCTCTCCTACACCGCTTTCCACCAGGTGGGAGAATCTGCAAGGATAAAAGCTAATCTCAACGGGGAGACCCCAGGATTGCTCTCTGTCAATTACAAAACCTACCCAGTTCATCTGTCACCAGCTTTTTGTTTGTAGCTTTGGTCGCAATTACTGATCTGCTCCTAAAACTGGGGGCAGGTGTGAGTAAGCCATTAATAATGCCTTTACTCCTCTTCCCCCTGTAGGAAGGAAAAATGGTCACGAGCTTGGAGATCCAACTGGGCAAGGCCAGGAGCTGAGTAGGTCTCCATATTGAAGAAAGATTGTCTTGCGCCGTGGATGCTTCTGCTTTCCCACTGTCAGAAAATGTCGTGAGCTCAGGAACATCCCTGCAGACAGGCACTAGTTCTTGCTATTGCTTCTGCTGCACAGCTTCCACCTGGGACCTGGTAGGAGTATGAAGTGAAACTTTCATTAGTAGAAGTGTGGATCATGAAACTTGGTCTTGAATGGGCTGGTGCCTGTCCTCATGCAGTAAAAAAAGCTTTTTTTCAAGATATTTAAGAAGCAGTTCACAGGACCACATGGAGGAACAGGGGAAGCTGTGCTTGTTCAGTTTTTCTGTCTGAAGCCAAGAACTTCCCCAGGGTATCAGAGATTTTGAAGATGGGGTGTGTGATGTAACTAGAAGTTTGTGCTTTCTAGCTAGCAGAGGTTTTCCTTATAAACAGGTCTAGATGACATTGAAGTACATGGCAGTACAGTACATCCACCATGCTGAACCTATGAACAAAAACAGTTCCTGCAGGCTTACAAGCACATCAAATCTCCACAGCCAAACCCAGACTCCAGTGAAGTCTTTCTCTGTCTTGGATTTCAGTAGAGCCAGGATTTTGCCCCACTTCTACTTTCATCAGAATAACTTCTTTTAATCTTGCACACTGCTCCTTAGCCAGCATGCATCCCAAACCATCTATCTGACTAGTGCCTTCTTCACATGTAAATCCCTGGCCATCTTCCGCAAAGAATCACTTAGTATGAGTTACTGCTTTTTCATTATGTGGTTATTTTAGGTACCTGTATGCACTTCCATAATCTGTCTGGCTATGCTATACCAGCCTAAACTGGGTCACTGTGTTCGTTGCAATTCGTCTCCCATATTGTGCCCCAATGATTTCCTTACCCCTCCATTTCCTGTGAAGTGAGATTCCAAGTTTCTGAGGGAAACCCATCTAGAGGCACTAAACCCAGCAGGATTCTGCCTGCAGGAAAGCTCTGACTCACATCTGCTTCATCTAGAGTGAGTGCCCCCATCTGTTGATGCCCCAGCTGATGTCCTCACCATGGTGCATGCCCATGGAGGCATCCCACCCCACCCTTTGCATTCTTTCCACAAAATCTGGCTGGATCACTGCACTGAAGCGGGCACAAGAAAAGCTGCCCTGAAGGTTGCCTTTAAAACTGTGAACTGATGACGTTGTCAGCACATAGCGTTCATTCCCAAGTCATGAAGTTTATTCTGGGACCACTTGAAAGCTTCAAAGGTCCATCCCCTTGCCAGGAAAATATCTGTGCCGTTGAGGTCTCCTTCAGATTCTCTCCACATGCCATAAAGGAAATGTTCAGAAACCTAATCTGAGGGGGATCGGGCTGTGAATTCTTCTTGTCTCCATCGACTTCATGAGGCATGAAATCTGAGGGTGCTGTAGGAATCAGGCGGCTTTTCTAATGCACACCAGCTGTGTCATGTGCCTACAGCAGGGAGACAAGCTCTCATGTGTCCCTATTCAGACTCTGCTCTTGCTGGTACCCTGCTCGCTTATAAGGACCCTATCGCATGTAGATAGGACTGCTGCTAGGTAAGCAAATAGGAATTACGTGTTCTTCTCTTGGGGAAAGAATGAGAGATGAAGGATGGTCTTGTGACTGAGGCACTGAGCAGTGGCTCAAAAAAGTAAAAAGTTATTTTCTCTTCTCTGTTGCTCAGTTCTTAAGTGACCTTGACAAGTCACAGTTACTGCTTCAGTTCTCATCTTTGATTTGGGGAAGATAATGCTTTCTTTTTCCTTTGCCTAACCTGTGTCAGTCCTCAACTTTTTGTGCCACAGACTGTCCTCAATAGTATGTTTATCATCTAGAACAATTAGCCCTTCATTCTGGATGAGCCTTTAGGTGCTATTATGATATCTCTAAGTAGGAGGAACAGGAGCCTAGGCCATGCGTGGCAGGCCATCCTGACAGCTTCTTTCTGGTCCTGTTCTCTTGGTGCATTTTGACTTAGCAAAGGCTGTCACAGTCTCTTGAGCATGAACCCCTTGGTCTGAGCTACAAATAACTGCACAGCCTCAAATGGATGAACACCAGATGCTAAACATTCACTGTCAGATGCTGCATTGTAAGTGAAGGCAGACAGTTAACCTACTTCGGCTACCTCGTCCAGGATGTCAAGATGTGCTCTCAGTTCTGCTGACACAGACTTGAGGAGATGGGCTAAATCAAGCTACTTAACCCTCATGACAGAGGGCTTATGTGCCATCATTTGGAAGGCCACAGAAGTGCCAAATGCCTGACAGCATTTGGAAAGGAGATCACTACAGAAAAGCAATGGCTGTTTTGGAAATTATATGTAAAATGCCTATAATTGTATAGGGGGATGTCTGAAAAATGGAAGCCACTTCTGCAAGTCAGAAAGCACTCAGAAATCGGTGCCCATGCAGAAGAGACATTTCCTCAGCAGAACATCCCCTTGGTAGGCTCTTTTTGTGGGCCATGTGGTCCCAACTTAAATCAGCTATTGAGAATGACTTAATGACTCCAGAAATCAACAGGAGGGTAAAGCCCTGTTTAAATGGGCACCAGAAAAAAATAGTTTAAGGACATGAGCCTGTAAGATCCTGCTTCAGAATCCAAACCTGAGTCAACTCTTCTACACACTGAGTGTAACAAGAGCTTTGGGGTGGGACAAGGTGAATTGTGAGGGAAGAAATGAGGGAGGACAACAGAGAAGGATCTTGTGAAGAAACTGGATGGAAAAAAGGAATAGGGACGAGGAGGTTTGAGAGAACGGGGTGAAGAAATTAAGTGGGGGAGTTAGTGAGTGGCTGGGAAAGAAAAATAAAAGGTGAAAGAAAACTGAGAGGAGCTGCTTAGAGAATATTTTCAGGGGGTGTGTGGTGATGCATATGTTGAGCCAGGTGTACCTTGGAGCACAGCTTGAATGAAGTATCTGTGGCCCTCCTGGTAGGCCTTGGAGAGGAACATCTTCTATTTCCCTCTTACCTTTTGACCTGGATGGGGAGGAGGATATGACTAAGGCTCAGACCTCTTCTCTAGGATCCCTGAGCATCAGAGCAGGCTACAACCAAACTGTTTTCCAAACACACTTTCAAAGAGTGACATTTTTCCAGTGCCTGGATTTCCTTAAACTCCCGTCTCTGATTTGAATAATCCCTACAAAGCTATGTGATTTCAGATATATCTTGCTGACAGCAAAGGCAGATTTAAGGAATGAGACTTTTTCACAGACGTATCCTAGGCCCTCAAGGGCAATGTCTTCTTTCATCAGGAAATAGCTTTACAGTCTCTTCCTGTTATAGGCCAGTTTGAGACCTAGTGCTGGCTTACATCTAGTATGAAGGTATCTTTGCTTCAGCCTTTCTCCCAGACCAGCCAGTCACTGATTCTGCAAGAGCTTGTTATGGCTGTTACTGCCAGCTTTTTTTATTTTATTTGGAGTTTCTCAGCAGTCATAGGTTTTGTGTCAGAATTATGGGCTTAACCAAGGGTCAGCTTTCTTTTAATTTAGTTAGAATATGTTTCCCTGGTGGTTGCTGAGAAGAGCTTTAAAACATGAAAGTTAGAGGTTTAAAAACTGGAAAAAAAAAAGAATTCCTAATTTTGAAAAAATAGTTTTTACACTAATGTCATCATTAGTAGTTGCCTCATTTGTGATTTTTTAACAGGTTGAGTTTTCCAGGGATTCTGGAAAGGGAAAATGAGATCACAGTCAGTGTATTTGTGTAATAAATTTTCTGCAAGATTTTAAGATAGCTCAGGCAGGAAATGTGCAATACAAACTGTCAGGCTAATTTCTTTCATTGTACTTTCTTCCCAGAAGTTGTTCACTTTGAAACAGAGTGGCCAAAACAAGTGGGAAACTTCACAAAAGTGGCTCGCTAATGGAAATGAACCTGAGGGTTTCTTAGCATTAGGCAATCAAGAAAGTTGTCAGAAGGGATCACAGTTCGATTGGACATGTATACTGGCATTCCCACTGGCGCACCTCCTGGATTTAAACAAGCCTTAAAACATTGTGGTATGCTGCAACGGTGTGTCAGAAATGTGCTGCCCAGCCCTGGGAGTCACCTTTGCCTCCAATTCCTGCAGAGTCCCCTGGTAATGCACAAGATTGCTTGACACATCAAAGCGTTTCGCTTGACCTTCCAGACAAGTAACAGTGCCTGACCCCAATTGCTTAATTAAATCTTTGACTGTGGTAGCAAAACCAATCAGACCCTAAAATTACTTCCTTAACTAAATTAGCAACTTCTATTTACTGTTGCTTTTACCACAACATTATTTGTTAATAAACCTTAAGAGTCTTCGCTTAAGGCACTCCACTGGCTAGTACAGGCTACACCACAGATGGATTACAGAAGTACAATTGCATAACAACAAACAATCTTGCACAAAGCTTGAGTCCTGAATCTATCTGCCCTGCCTAATATATCCAGTCTGCAAATCTAGACAGCATCTAGGAACTCTTATGGTCTCACCCCACAGACACATCAGGAATCCCACCAAGGCCCCAGGAGCAGCCAGCCCATGGCTTCTCACCTGCCTGCAACCTGCCAGCAGCCCAGGGGCAGTTCTCCTGGTGATGCTGTGGTGCTCAGCCATGAGCCCTGGGGCAGGAGTGATGTGCCATCAGCTGTCGGGGTTGCTCGGTAGGGGAGGCATGAAGCTGGTGCGTTGCAATGCTGGGCCACTTGGCTCAGCAGAGGCTTTCTTGTTTTGCTAGCACAATCAGGCTGGCTGCCCTTGATGCTAGGGCAAGTTGACCACTGTGTTACTGTTTCCACTGCACGTAGGTTCTCAAAGGCTCCTCTTGGACTTATGTGGTTCCTAGTAAAAACATACCAGCCTCTGATTGCAAGGCTGATAAAACCTGGTGCTTTCTCCTTCCCTGTAACATGAAGTGTATGGTAATATAAGCAATAGAAAGGACTGTCCAGAACAGCAGGGGTGGGAAAATAATCTGTCCTGTGTGTCTGTTTTCCCTGTGACCGTGTCTTGTTCCACAATATAGTCAAGACAGTAGTCTCTCTTGTTTCACTGCTTGCACAGAGGTCAGTGTACATGCTCAGGTACTGCGTCAAAAACTACACATCTACCAAGAACCCATAGCCAGCTCCTGTGCACTCTGCAAAACTAGAAATTAAACCCACTGGGCAGCAAAAATAGATATAGTTGCTCAGCTGGAAAACTGGACTCCCTTGCAAGGAAGAAGTGAAAGATTATTGAAATTAAGAGCACTTATCTTCAAAGTCATGTCCATATATCAAACCCTTATATATGTATGCCATATGCAAGTGTGTGTCCTACAGCACACAACCACACATTGACTTGCGTGTAGACATACACATAAATGTAGCTATTGTGAAGTGGCATGCTGTTGTGGGCAAAAACAGTCTTGAGTTTCTGCTATTAAACACCAAATATTGCCAATTAACATAAACTTGTAATTACTGTTTCTGGAATTGAGAAATAAAAAAGACAAGTAAACAAGTGTTTAAGGAACATATCCCAGCTTCCCTCTAGATACCCCTCCTTCTCCTTGCTGGTCTCCAGTGCCCTAGCCATCCTCAGTCCCCTTGGTGAGCCAGGAGGTGGCACAGAGGGTTCCTTTGCTTTTGCTGCTCCTTGTTTCTTACTCAGCTGCTCCAACATGGGTTTCTCCGTGGCCTGCAGTCCCTTCAGATGCACGTCTCTTCCTGTGCCTCCTTTTGCTCTGGTGTGCCTCTTGTTCTACCCTTGCTCAGACATCTTGTGCTCCTGCATGGGTGTCTCCTGGTACACTTTCACTTGTGCCTCCTTCTCTCTCTGGTATCTCCTGCTCCAGGAGCAGCTACTGCCTTTTCCTAAATATATTTTCACAGGTGCTCCATATCCTTTTCTGACTGGCTGCGGCACTGGGACATGGTGGGTTGGTGTCCCCTGTTGCTGAATTGGCTGGACCTAGCTGGGATTGGCACTGGGCAGTCCCTGATCTTGTCCCACACAGGGCACCTGCAGCCTCCACCCCACCAACCCTACCCAATACGTATGCACTCAAACAAGTATTTATACCATGCTAAAATATAATGCAAGTCAATGAAGAAGTTTCATGGGAGTCTTTCTGCTTCAGCCCATGGGGTAGAGTACTCTTCAAAAGAAACTTCAGTCCCCCAGCTTCTAATTGCCCTCTGAGCTGTCTTCATCATTCAGCATATTGAGTTTAATATATGCCTTGGAGCTGGCTGAAGGAGGTGTATGAAGGACCTGGCTGACTGGTGACTTCTTAGACAAAGCAGTTCTTTGTGATAAAGCGCATGGAAACTCCACTTTGCCAGCCTGAAATCTGAGGGGTTTGCCTGTTGGACACTATTCCCCAGGGTAGCTGGCACCATGTGCAGTCTCTGTCATGACAACATACACACAAGCTGCAGTCAGGACCAAGCAGTCATACTGGTGGCTTCTTTCCACACTGCACAGGCTGCAGTGCAGTAATAGCAGCATCTCTTTCATTTCACATTGTCTCCAGCCTTAGTAAAAGGATCACTAGCAGAGAACAAAATGGTAAATAAAAGGCTCTACTCATGAGACAAAGCTGATTTACAGCCTGAAAAGGATATGAGGACAGATCTAAATGGTCATCTTGGTATGTGCTTGACTCAAGCCCTACAGCCAACCACATTGCTTCCTTGCTGGTGCTTACCTGGGCCCATTCCTCGCTCCCCTTGGTGCAGCTGGGGGCTGCCACCACACAGAGTGCAGGGGTGGCCTGAAAGAAGACAGAGGGGTGCAGCCATCCAAACCTGAAGGGAGAGAGACAGCGACAGCACCCGGTGGAAGTACAGAAGCCTCAGTAAGGAGAGAGACAGCATAAAGAATTTGGCAGTCCTACAGTGTAGGGCTGAAGCTCTTAGAACTCAGGATTTATGATGTCCCACCGATTATGAGAAAAGTGGACTCTTCCTCATTTCGTTGTTCATACATAGACTGTATATTATGACAAGACTGTCTTGGCAGTGGATTTGCATGCATAATGTGGCTGTACTGTACCCAAGTAAATCATATTTTGTTCTCAAGCTTTGCCAAGTGTTGTTTGTGCAGTCCCAGTGTCTTTAAATGCTACCTGCCCAGCAAAAATTTTACTTCAGTAATCAAAAGGAAGTGATTCATCCTGTAGGACAGGAAACTCTCTTCAGGACTGCAAGAATGTGGAGATTCCAGGGCTGCATATAACAAACTTCACCCATTGCAGAGCTGTAGCTACTTGTGGGTTGAACAGCAGCTGTTGGGTACTACATGACACGATGAGGTACCAAATCGGCTCAGGAAGTGAAAACTGAACAAAAAACTGAACAGAAAACTGTCAAGCAGATGCTGCTAGGACATTCACGGTGAGAGGAAGTAACTAGGAATTTTGACTGAGGTACACCATTTCCAACAGTGACCCTCTAGAAAAAGCATCTTTAAAGAGTTGGTCTGTTGTTTCTTTTAGAGTGCATCAGAGAGTATCTTCAGAAGTGTAAGATTGCATAATACCATGTGAGGGTATTGGATCAACCCTTGAGCGAGGTTTTCTTTAAGGTCTCCTGTCCAAGCACTCACAGGTGTAATTCAATAAGAATGAACAAGCAAGGCCACAGAAAAGTGGAATGAATAAGTATTATTTCAAGTCAGTGAGAGAATAACTAAACAAAACATGCTGAGCTCTTTATTTCTAAAAACTTAGAGAAACCAGTCACCAGGCAGCAAGCACCTCATAGGCTGAGGATCTCTAGAAAGGAAAACATGGTATAAAAGTGGTTTGTAACTAATTAAACTGTTGGTTTTTGGTTGTTTTTTTTTGGGTTTGGTTTTGTTTTTTTTTTTTTTTTTNTTTTTTTTTCAGTTTAAGGTTCTCTCATTACTAACAGGAAAAAACAGAGAGGATGCTTTGGTAACTTGAAGCTGCTGGTGTGACTAAGGTAATTAAAGCAGCCCATATGGATTTCAGACCACCCACCTACCCACCCCAGCCCTTAGTCAAGTCAAAACAAAGCATTACATTTTTGAAGAGCTGCAGCTATGGAAAAATATAGGCCTCTAAAAAGCTTGTTATTAGACACTGCCAAGATATTTTTTTGATGAGCATCTCTGTTAATTTGGCACCATAAATAAAACACCAGTGTTTTTTATTATGGTACATAATGCAAGGCGGAGGCTTTTCGCAGGTATTCCTCTTCAGGGCTTGTCTCTCAGGGGTAGGTGCAGGTGGCAGGGCATGGTGGCATCTTCTCAGGGTTACCAGTTTTCACACATTCATCTCAGTGAGCCAGATTCTTCTCTCTATAATGTGGTAAACCACAAATAATTCCATAGAAATCAGTAGTACAGAGCCAGCATGAAGTCATCACTGGAATGTGAGGTCACAAGCAGCTCCTCCCCATAGAGTAGGAAGGGACACTCTGCTTCCAGACAGCTGAGTTTCTACAGGTGAGCAAAAATATCCATGGCTTAGGACTACCACTCCTGTGCATTACAGGCGGTCCACTGTGAAATTTTCCATCCGGAGTGATCTAAGAGCTTAATTGCCATTTACATGAAAAATTAGGTTCCTAAGCAATTTTGTGCCATGCCTACAATCAGAAGTTCTGCAGCTGTTAGATTTCTTGGTTTGTGAGCAGTGCCTTTATCATATCAACAAAGATGGTACTTATCTCCCCAAATGTGGCTTGTTGGCTGAAGTCAAAGTGCCCAGTGGAAGGTCAGCCAGTGCTCTCCTTAGAGCCTGTTACAGGGGACTGCAGGATGTCTTTGCAGAGGATTTTTGGAGGCTGTTCTGACACTCAATGAACTGTGGGACTGTTGTGTCAAATTTCCATGGCTCTACCTTCCTCTATGTGTTTTCCACCTCTTCAAATGTTTTAGCCTCTATGTAAATCTCCACTGTTTCTTGTGTCCTTCCTCAGGATGGTAATGTTCTTGGTTCTGGTGTACAAATGGATCTTGCAGCCTGATGAGACCAGATATGGGTTTCAGGAAAACACCACTGCCCAATGGTTGCCTCTCAGGAGGAGGAGGAGGAGGAGGAGGAGGAGAAGAAGGCCTTTGAGGCATTGCTTTGTGATAGTGGGCAGCGCCTGTGTTTTAGTACCTCTGAAGGTCCTGGGGTCCCAGTGCACCTCTGTCCTCAAGACTTCTGCTGGGGCAAGTCATCCTTTTACCCTCCGTCCTTAAGGGATTCCTCTTTCCTTAGCCAGAAACTTTTGGATAGGATGAGCTCTAAGACACAGTCTACATCACACTGGGTTGTTCGGTTTTTTTTCATATCCAGGTCTGGCCAAACTAGGTGGGGAGGTTGTACACTTCAAGGACACACCGATAGGGCAGACTAGTTTAAATGAAAACAAAAAAGAAAATAAAAGAAAAAGAGACAATAGAAATGTTGTTAGATTTATACCAGTAGTCAAGAGGAGAAGTATTTTTTTCATTCCTAAATCTTTTCTCTAACCTTCTGGGGAGATGCATGGAGGTGTTTTCCTGTCTTTGGAATTGCTCAGCTTCAAATTATCTTTGTGGTCCTAGCTGCCAGCTTGTAGCAATAAAGCAGGGACAATTGATAAAGTGAGTCCCCGCAGAAAAGTGAAGGAACATGGCAGTGACTGTTGCTCTAGCTGCTGTGGAGGGAGGTAGCTGTGGCTCACGCATCTCCCCCATGGCTAACGAAGAGCTGGCAAGAGCAGATGCTTCTGAGCTCATCCCAACCCATTTACTGCCCACCTGCTTTCAGTATTTATCCCAGCTGAGCTCCTCCTTGAGTCTGTGGAAAGGGCTCTTCAGTAGACTGAGGCAGCAGAAGTGCCATTGCTAGAGCCAAGGTTAAAGGACAGAGCAGGTGGGAGCAGTTTTGAGCCATTGGGACTGGATTCACTGACTGTCTGTTCAAAAATAATTGATAGCACTGCAAATTAGTGTAATTCTCTGTCTGCTGAGAGGAGATTAGCATCCTCCACAGGCAGTCAAGTCTTTGAAACCTGATGCAGTGCATTCCAGCCTCTCATGACAGTGAAAACACAATTCTGTAAGAGGGTCATGTGAGGGCACAGTTTTGGATCTTTTTTGCTAAAAAATATTAAGAGTGGAGCTTTTTTTTTTTTTCTGTCATTTAACTTGCACATGAGACACTCCGAGATGAATATTAAGACATAGATAATGACTCAGGAACGTCAGGCAGAGCAGAGCAAGCTCTTCGGTGCAAGAGCAGAGGGAGAGAGAGAGTAGCTGCAGCAAGTACATTTCAAGGTCAGCTTTGTGGAAGGGAAACAAAAGTCTGCAGACTTTGAAGGCCAGTAGCTCCTGTGTGTAACTTCTGCCTGCTTTTATGAAGTGGGACTGCAGGGAAGGATCCTGCATATTGTGACAATATTTCAGGATGGTGAGTTTTGGGAAGCTGTCCAATACTGTGACAAGCCAAATCTCAAGAACTGTGATAGATGAATCGCCAAGTGTTGGAAATTATGAGGTTTGTCTACACAGGGGATTGCAGTGGCTTTAAATATCCTGATGGAGTTAAAGCTCTGTGATCTCTCCTTTACTGTGAATGAACATTTGTATAAAGGTGTATGAGGCCAATGCAACCATTTCTGTACGTGGGAAACAAAAACAAAAACAAAACCCCAAAAAACCCAAAAAACCCACACTTCCAACTGAAATAGTTATGCCTGCAGAAAAAGTGGCTTGGAACCACTTAAGCAGAATACGTTGATCATACCAGACAGCTCCAGAAGACTCCACTGTACTCTTCAGGAGATGAAGTTTATATCCTTGACTAAGACTCTATTTGAGACTGCAATAAACTCTTTCTGTCCCTTCTCTTGGCTTCTGCTACAGCTGCTAGCTCTAACGGGCTGGAGGAAACTAACCTGAATGAGGGATAATTTCCTAATTTTTCCAGGCCCTCAGCTGGAATTTGTTATTGGCAAGTAGATATATAGTAGCTTTGATAATTCACATGGGAGTGGATTTCAGGTTGAAAGTTCCCAGATGAACTTAGCATTTTTGCTCAAGTTCCCTGGCTTCTCATGCAAACATGAGCTGATTTTGGATTTTCTTAGATCTTCTGAACAGAAACAACTTTTATGGGGATAGATGGAGTGACTTTCTAGAGGTATATACCTTTCTGTACATACTTATCGGCTAAACTGAGAAAGTGTGATCTGGATGATCGGGTAGTGAGATGGATTGTGAACTGGCTGGAGAAAAGAAGCCAGAGAGTTGTGGTGAATGGGATGGAGTCTAGTTGGAGGCCTGTATCTAGTGGAGTCCCCCAGGGTTCGGTATTGGGACCTGTGCTGTTCAATATATTCATCAAATACTTGGATGAGGGAGTAGAGTGCATCCTCAGCAAGTTTGCTGA
>VZTO01006706.1:64970-107599 GCA_013400615.1 Syrrhaptes paradoxus
CAGAGCACTGGAACAGGCTGCCCAGAGAGGTTGTGGAGTCTCCTTCTCTGGAGACATTCAAAGCCCGCCTGGATGCATTCCTGTGTGATCTGATCTAGGTGTTCCTGCTCCGGCAGGGGGATTGGACTAGATGATCTTTCGAGGTCCTTTCCAATCCCTAACATTCTGTGATTCTGTGATATCTGGACTTAGGCTTGGGCTCCACCTCAGCAGAATATCAGCTGATAGTGAAGTGTCAGCAGATTCCTAGTTTAACCTAAATTGACTTCATTTGCCTCATTCCAAATATAATTCAGAGAACGTTATTTTAGACAACAGTGACAGCAAGGGACTTCCTCATGCCATCATTTAGGGGTGCAGGGGAGGATATCTCTTACTAATAGATGTCACAGAGTTAGCTGCCCCGGAAAAGAATAGTGTCCCCCAAGGAACTAGCAAAGGAGGGGGAATAAAACAGATGAGTGACTAGCTGCGTGACTGAATCCTGCTTTATGAGTAGATGGGGTAGAGGTCTCTAAATAGATAACTGAGCTGGCACAGTTGCTGGTATTCTGAAAGGGAAGCTTTGAATGCCTGACTTCCAGTTTCCTTGTCTGGTTAACAGATGAACAAAGAGTTTCAGTGTTGCTTCTTCATGATGTTTCTTCACCTACAACTACATGACTTCAATAAATAGTCACTAAATTTTATCTCCCTTAATCCTGTATTAGATGTGGTGCTTAGGGACATGGTTTAGTGAGTTAGGTGGTGTGGGTTGGCCGTTGGACTTGATGATCCTTGAGGTCTCTTCCAACCTTTATGATTCGATTCTATGATTATTTTAGCAAAGTTGCAACCAGTTTACAGTAATGCTATTAAATTTATCCAAAACTTTTCTCTCGCATGTGTAACTTAAAAGAATGTTAAGTATTAGTCTGAGTGCAGAAGCCAATAACTGTACATTATTCTAGCTTTAGAGTGAATAACAAAGATCTGTGTAGCTCAGTGACCTCCATGCAGGAAAAGGAATATAGCTTAACTTTCCTACAGAGAGTCGCTGTGTTTGACTATAGCATCTGTGCCTCAGTTTCTTCCCTGTAATGAGACCAGACCTGATCCTGTCAAGGGCCTACAGCTTTCTGAATGACCGACAGCTGCTATAATTGCTAAGGTTAAGAGCAGCTCTCTTGGTTTCACTAGGAGAATTGAAGTCCACAAAATAAGCAGCTCATAATCTGAAGTATTTATATAGTCATCTCTATAAAAGCACTTATCTTCTCTGCAAAACTACAGTGGAGCAAATTACACTTACTACAGCTTAGAATGGCTATAAAGGGCTTCCAAATTGATTAATGTGAATTTCAACTTATTTTCTTCTTTAGTTCTCTTTACTGCATCTTCCTTCTTTAGGGAGCAGATCAGCCCTCCTGAAGCATCAAATACAAAACCTCACTGTGTGCAATGCATAAAAACAGGGTCCATGTCAGAAAATGAGTTCCAATGTCAAAAGATCTTGCATTAAAATTGCCTATCCAGTGGCCCCTTCTTACTCGAGCTTATTCTGATGTTTGGTGAATTTAGGAGAGCAGAACAGCAGAAGTACACAGATCTAAATCTTAGTGCATTTCTTGGGCTACTCTGTGTCACAGTGGATGCTTAACAACTGGAATTATGGATGAAAAGGGAAGGGAGACATGATAATTGGAGCCTTAGTCCAGGATTCAAAGACCTGCATTCAGTTTTGTCTGTCATTAGATCTCAGTCTCTCTGTTCCCCATCTGTAAAACACTTCTAACAGCAGTAGCCTTTCTCTTTGGGAAGTCTTACGAAAGTGGATGCATCAGCACCGAGAAAATGTGTAGGTACCATATAGCTGTGTAATCCAGTAATGTAAGCAATGTAGTGAATGGCATATTGAACAGACCATTTTTTCCATATGCCATATTAAAAATGATGAGTCTCAGAAATGATGAAGTAGTATTGTTTTCCCTTTCCATTGATTCCTAGCATTTCTGCAATTTCTGTAGCCTTCTGTAGCCCTTTCGGGTTCCTTCCTGATCCAGAAGGTGACTCAGGTGTGTCTTCTGTGCCTTGCGCATGGGATATATGGCATTAGGACATGGTGAAGAGGTGGTGAGAAAGTGTTGCACAGACCTATGAAGGGATAGTAAATCCCCCCTGATGTCTCTGCCCACCCAGTCTGCTGTAAGAAGCTCAAAGAATTGGAGTTATGGGTATGTTTCTCACTTTGAGCTTTTATGGGCTTGATGAAATTGCAGATACCCTCATCTCCTCCCTCCCTTCTCCGTGCCTTAGCTGAAATAGCAAAGAACGCTCTATTTGTTGGGAGGGAAGATAAAAAGGGAAGGCAAAAAGTGGGAAAATAAACTTATCTTTAAAACATAGTCGGAGCCAGTGATGCAGTAAATTCAGCTATTCGCTGATTTGCAGTTGTTTGTTTCTGCCATCACTCAGTAATGTAGTTGAAAGGCTAACTACTGAGGTCATTAAATGCCTTCTGATGTATTCTTCCCTCTGTTTTATGTCCAGTATATATTTTCATAAGGTGGGATGTCATTACAGTGAAGGTAGAATTTCTGTCCTTTTTCTAGAGTCTAAATGTATAAGAAAATAAAACCACTAAATATAGTATCACTTCCAGTGTGTCTGAGTATACCTAGAGTCTAAAAATAACTATTTTAATTAGCGACCTCTTGGGGGTGAGCTGAGAGCTCCATTTTTAGTTATAAGACATTGGAGGAGGTGGAACTCCAGGACAGTTTCAGGACAATAATGTAGCATGGATTTCGGCAGCGTAGTTCCTAACCCAGCAGATGAGTGGGGAAATTTTGTGACTATGCTGGTCAACATCACAGCATGCTTGTACTGTAACTACAATGTGTCTGAGACATCTTTAAAGTCACAATGTTCTATATTAAAAATCCCGGTGATGGATAAGTGATTAAAACTTTGGGGAGTAAGAACTGCTGGAGCCTACTATTATGGGAAGCAACTATGTACTAAATTCCTAAATGCAGATACATTTGATGGAAGGTATTGGTTGATGGGATACTACCTGCAAAGAACTGGGCTTGTAAAGAATAATTGTAAGCTAATCAATGGTATACATGTATTTTTTTAAACAGTTACATTAGAGAATTCTCCTGTGAATTCTGTTTTTGCGTTTGTTCCCATTTACATAAATGTGAACATACTCCTAAAGTGAAAGGCAAAATAACAGTACTGTGTTAAATTATTTGCCAGATTTATGGTCTGTCACGTCCTGCTGTCTGACTAGCCCTGTTGGGCAGGGTTAATATTGATGTGGAAAACTGAATTTAAGATTGTCTGATTTACTATATCTCAATCTTAGTCTTAACAAATATTACATTAAGTAAGTGGGAGGAGGGACAGGGAGCATTTATCTTACACAGTGCTATAAAACAGTAATTGTAATTGAAAAACAGTTGTGTCTTGTTATATTTGCTTTTATTGTTTTGAAGTAGTTATGATAGTAGACTGTTTCCTTGCTTGTCTCTAGGTACATACAGATGTTATTGCAGGGTAGCTAGGGAAGGAGTTCATTTGCTACCAGGAGTACCAGCCTGTGTGCATGCTCTGACCCTACAGTAATTTTCAGCCAGCTTGCTCCTTTTTTATTAAGATAAGCTACTTCAAGCTTTTATCTACTGCTGCATAAGAGCATGTAAGTGAAAAGATAGATAATATTAACTTATTCCTGTGCTTGTGCAATAATAGCACTGCACTGACTTCAGAAGAGCAATGGCTGGTCCTGAGAGGAAAGGAGATCAGATTGGGATCCACAGGCTGGAGTTTTCAACAGGACATAGAGGAGCAGGGACAGTACCCACTAGCTCGTGAAGCTCCCTTAGACCCTTGCAAAAGTACCATGTGCTGTGCTTATCTCTGCATTCCTAGTTATTAGCTCTGGGTAGTTTAATAACAGATGAGTTTTATTGCTCCATGCTATCTTCAATATGATATACTATTCATGTGCCATCAATGTGGGACCTCTAGGCCATTTAGGGACACACACAGCTATCAGCGGTAGGTTAGGTTAGATGGAGGGCTTGAGCTAACTCTGCTGAAACCAAAGGGAGTCTTTCCCGTGACTCTGATTTGAAGCTAGATAGAGCCATATTTTGGCATGAAATTTATGCATACTTCTTAGACAGTGTCCTTGCAGGACGAAATTGAAAGGCAATATTGGAGGAGGGCTTAAGAGAAACTTGTACAGCTGTGGCCAGTGTTACACTTAAGACTGCTCTCTCAGATGTACAAGCTGACCTGTTCCAACTCCATTTACAGTGAGACCTCTCTTTTTTTCTAAGGGAGGTCGCATTTTTGTGGTTTGTCCTTTCAGATGCTCTTCCTTCTCCAGCTGTTGTCAAATACACTGAATTGTTACACAACTGCTGCATTCGTTATTCTGTTATATGACTGCATTTATAGGGACTGAAAGCCCAATAGGCCTGAAATGATCTCTCTTTCTCAATGACAGGAGCAGTGGCAGCAGTAGCAGGTATTTACTAAGAATGCCTCTGGAAGAGAGAGGAAGAGCAAGTATGCCTGTATGTATCACTTTGCACACCGACAGTCCTCCCAAGGGAACTGAAGAAATAAGCCAATTCAGCTTCAAAATGGCAGTGTTAGTTGCAGATCCTTCTATCTGATTCTGCAAAGGTTTAACCAGACCTCTGAGTTTTGCANGGGATTCTCTTCCTGGGTCTGCTGCCGAAGCCTGGTCATTTGACTGTAGTTTGTGGAGGCATCACAAAAGATATGCCATCAAGACTGGTACAAATAGTATTCTCAAAAGAAGTAATTACTCAAGTGACCTGAAGGACCTGCTCAGGTGCATTTATTGCTGGTTAGAAAGTCCCTTTGAAGGTAAAATCTTCTAACTAGTCACAGAATAGGTGCAGCAGGGGTGACAATTTCTGCCAGTGTGTTCAAACTCTGACCATAATTACACTCTGTGTTGTGGTATCTGTCCTGGAATTCATACCTACAGGTTGTAGCGATGTGGCTTTATGTGGATAACTCTCCACCAGGAACCAAATGAGGGTGTTAATTTGCTCTACACAGATTTCTAATTGCCTGTTGAAATTAAAATAAGTCTTGGCCACAGTACCTTGGGCTGATTTTTAGTTAGGTGAAAGCATGATAGGTCCCATTTGTGTATATTAGAAGAGCTGGGAAGAGGGATGGGAATGAGATGGTAATGTTTGAAGATAATTAGTTTGTTTAGGCTAGATAAATCTTCAAAGAGTGAGAAGCTTCACAGGGATCTAGCCTAGGGTATGCGGATGGGCAGCAGGCTGGCCAATCTGTGCAAGTACGCGCGTGTATTAGTAACTATTCAGGAACCAAAGGCAGGTAGCAACTATTAAGACATCTGTGTGAGTTAAATGCAAGCACAGAGCCAAGGCGCATACTACCACTGACTGTCTAATGGCCCTTCATTAGCACCAGGCTTTTGAAATAAGTTCTATCTATTATGGATTACAGGACAAATCTATATAATTTCTTGTATTTTGCCCAGAGCTTGACCACTCATAGAGAAAGGACTATGGGCTGGATAATCTTGTGTGAACTGAGCTGCTACAAAAGACTTTAAAATATAAAGGGCTCTGTAGTTCATTACCATTTGTCTGAATCTTTCATGTTATTAAATTCATCTCATTATAATGCCTCTTTTCAACAGGAAGCTATCAAATGGATCCCAAGAATGTGGTCATTCTGACCCAGCTCATTCTGATTCACTTATCTCATGATAAAAAGCATAGCTGCAATATACCAGCTGTACAGAAGAAGATAAATAGTTCAGATGTCTATTTGGAACCACTGTAAGTAGATCTTTTCTCTCCAGTAAAGTAATTTTATCTTGCTGTATCTAATTGCGGGTAGTTCCTGAATCTAATGATGAAGTTACTCTGTTTTCTGTCTTAACAATGTCTCTAAAGCCTGAAGCAATGAGAAAAATCCAGATTATTTAAATTGTTCTGAGTGATTCCACTGTTGTACAAAAGGATAATTTTATTGGGCTTTCATGGATTTCAGTAGTTCAAAACTATTTTGTCTTCTTTATGGAAAAAAAGTTCAAAAACCTCCTGTAAGGTGAGAAGGTTCATGAATTTGTTCAGTAGTCAACTGCCGATACGTGAGACAGAGACTGAACTAGCCAAGTGTTCTTACAAAACACATCACCCCCAGAAGCCATTCCCGACACTTCTAAAATGTAAAATTATGATGTGATGCTTCTGTTTTGGTGATACTTTACTAATTTACCTGTGGTTTGCATGAAAATTTCTGTCTGCAGCAGCAGAAGGGATGATTGGTTGCTCTGCACTGTTAAAGAAGGTCAGTGTCCTCATATTCATGGCGAGTATGCCACCTGGAATATAACTTGGGAGTCTCCTTGCGAGCCATAGATCTCCAATACTTGAGCAAGAGCTGGCTCACCATTCAGCTGTGTCTGATCCATTTGTAGCTATCCTGTCTTTTAAATTATTCAGCAAGTTTGATCCCTGCACTAGAGGGCAGTCAGAGTCAGCTGCACCAGCTGGTAGGTATGCCACACCAGCCCCAGGAAAAGTGGGAAAATCTGTGAACAGAATGGGCTGCCAAATCTCGGGACTTGTGCTTTAGTCGTTCAGCCCCTTAGTATTAGCCCTTTGTCACGACCAGGAATGAGCAGTACAGGCACTGCCATTTTTAATCATGAATGAAAGACTGAACTGTGGTGGCTGCTGGATCCCTCTCCATAAGGCATTTATGTCAGTTGATCCCTTTTCCTTGGCTCTTCTTAACCCCAGCTTTGCATGTATTGTGTATTTTCTGGGCCTACCTCATAAACTTTTAATGTAGATAAATGAAAAGGAAAATAACTGGATAAGAATGAAATGCTGAAAAAAAGGCTGAATTAAATGATTCCGGTGGAATAGGACTTGGCCAGCTGTCATTGACATTTAAGTGCCTGGGTTTACCTGGAAAATTGTGTTATGTTTATGTAGTCCCTTATACCACACTCTAGAAGCCATCAAAGCATTTCTGTCTCCTGCAAAGCTTTATCCTATTCACAAGTCCGATTGACGTGCTCCACTTCAGCTTCATGAAGGGCTACATCCACCTGTTTGGAAGGTCCTGCAACATTTCAAATCCTTTTGAATTGTAAGACACTATTCCTGTGCCTGCTTTCTCCCAGGGTGGCTAAGCCTACCTGGTTTCTGGCTGCAGTTTGGTAGGGACTGGTTAGGCTGTGCCCTGTGGTGTGTGGCATGCCAAAGGCAAGGGATTTGGTAGATTCTTTTAGAAAGAGTGTGGGCTCCCATGAGACAGAGTTCACCCAAAATTTGTAAAGGAAAGCTGTCACATGATTGGGGAAGTGTATGTGAAGCACAAAGCAGAAGAGAAAGTGGAGTTTGATGGCAATAGGTCTGGGACACTGTGTAGGAGATAGGAATTTTTCTCCCCCATAGCCAGTGCTGCACCATGCATGGCATTCTGAATTTGTCTCTTGAGAAGTAGGTATTGCCTGATGCCTCAGACAGGGTACTAGACTTGGTGGTGGCTAATGTGACCTGGCCTAGCGTATCCAGTGATGTGTTGAAGAGAAAACCCTGGCAACCACCTGCTTGGAAATTCCTGCCCTTGTGTGCAGAGGGATTTACACACCACAAGCATGAGGAAAGCATATCGAAACAGGAACCTCACATAAATACCATGCTGTTGAGAGAATAGCAGCTTTCCATGAAGAGCAGTTGACTTTGCAGACCAACCCCTAGATTTAGGGTAAGAGCTGTTCTTTTACCATCAAAAAGCTGACAAAAGGCAGAGAAACAGGTGTCTCTCTTATCAGCTCTGGTAGAGTGCCCATGCCACCAAGCCATCTTTGGTGAATCCTCCTCTTTCCTTTGCCCCTCACATGCACTGCTCAGGGGTGTCCATAGCCCACTGTCTGCCAAGCCTGGTTTTCCACCATCTGCACTAGACAACCTTTTCTTTTGTCTTGTTGCTGCTGTTCATGACTCTGTCAGTTTGAATAGCAAACGCAGATGTGAGCATTACCGAAAGCAACGCCCCATGTGGAGGTGACAGTGTGCATCTAGAACTGGTCCAAATTGAGTAAGTGTTCCTTCTTCCTTCACATACTTAAGCAGGAACCAGGAAATATCTTCAAGGGTTGTGTTTTTTTTTTTTCTTCCTAATTCCTGCTTATTCTTTTCATAAAGGGCTGACAATTTGTAAACATCCCCAAAGCATAAGGTGTGCTCTGAGCTTTTTGCTTTCTCAGGTTTCATGTCTGTTTACACTACAACAAAGCTAAATAAATGAAGGGCAATAGTAGCATCTCTTTGCTTTGTTTTCTGGCTGTCATTTCCAGTTTGGTCTGGAACAGCTGAACCCAGGAAGGGATTCCCACTGTGGTAAAAGAGACAGTCCTACACTTCTTTTAGTTTGCATGCCCTAGACTCCCACTGGTTTCACTGGGTGCTAACACTTTTTGCCAATGGCAGCATCATATCCCCCAGCAGGGATCTCCTTTGTTGAGGCTAGAGGAGATTTATGTCTCATTTTCCTGTTCTGTGTGTAATCCTTTTGCTGCAGCGTAAGGATATAGGGAGTACAAGGTCCTCTGATTTTATACTATTTTGCAACACCTTTGTAGTCTCTTCATTTCTGCAGGGGACTGTGTGTGATGCAGGGCAGTGAGGAGGAGGATTGCTAAGGCCATGGGAAGTGCTGGTACTGATCACTGAGACTTATTAGCTCTTGGGCCTGAACAAATTAATTAAATGAAAATAAAACAAGCTCTTCTTTAAAACTTCAAGCTCTTTTCCTTTTCTTCCTTTTCCTTTTCCTCTTCCTTTTCCTTTTCCCTTCCCTTTCCCTTCCCCTTTCTTCCTTTCTTCCTTTTTTTCACTTGGCTCCTTCTGCTTCTCTTTTTTTAATCTCCTCTCCTACGAGCGCCAAAATTTATTTTAACCTTCGCTTCCAATTTTTCAGACAACTCTGGCCTCAGACAGGATCTGATGTACCAAAACCCCATGAGAGAAGTCTATTCTTACTGTATTTCTGGCCTATTTTTAGGCTATGAAAAGAGATAGATGCCCTCTAAAGCTCAAAACGGTATCTAGAGTTTTTCATGCTTCCCCTGACCACTGTGGCACTTGTCCATCACTGGTCCAGAACACATACTCTGTTGTTTGTAAAGTACTTGTCTGCTTACAAGGGGAAAAAAGGTCGCTACAGAGGTGAACTGCTGTCAGTTTGGAGAGTGGAAGAGTGGGAAATGTCACTCTGCCTTTCTCTTTTGTGGGGAGAAAAGTGGGAGAACAAAGATGAGCACTTGAAAGGCAGTAAAACAAAGGACAAAAGGACAGAACTCATGTTTCATGTCAGCTAGGTGCCAGGTTTTCCCCCATCTAAGGTACACTACCTGTTTTGAGCATTTTTCCTCACAGTAATGTTAGTCGACAAGATACTTGTTTTATCAATAAGAAAGACAGAGAGATAAAGAGGACATTTGCTCCACAACACAAAGGTGGGGCTATTCCCAAGGAGAAAATGCTGGCTCATAGAGATGGACCTAGGCCACTTTTAGATGAGGCAGCAGGGTACCCAGCAGTACAATTCCATCAGCCCAGTACTTCCTCTGGCACTGACAGTAAGTCCTTGGGTAGCTGTGCCTTTTTCTGTTGGGCAGTTTAAAACTAGATTGTTTATGTCTGTGCGGGCTAAGGTTGAAGACATGAGTTGGGTTGTGAAAGAAATGCCAGACCAGAGACTGAACAACATTCCCAGGTGCTCTGCACCATCTCCCTTTCTGATGTTATCCAGTGCTGCATCCTGTGGGGCAGGAAGAAAGGAGGAGGCCCTTCGCACTGCACTGTGCCTGACCACACAGGCTAGCAGAGCTTTCCTCTTTCCAGAGCAATCAGTCTCTCACTTTGCACCAGAAGTAACATCATGTCAGATTGATTGCTGGGATACATTTTTGAGAGCACAGCCACACTGGCCTCTGTTGCTGAAGTTTATTTAAAAATACGAAGTATCTAAAAAAGATAATAAAAATACAGTCCTACAGTCCTCTAAAACCCTTGGTAGATCTGAATCAAGTCTCCACATAAACATTCTTAAAGGCTCTGCAAGTCAAATCCTGCCTCCTCGATGCTTTTTCCCGTGTGTTTTGGTGGGCTTCAGATGGTATCGCTAATTTGGAAAGCAGACACCATAGTGATGATGCCCAGGGAGGGAAGTCCATTATATTACCTTAACAGTGCACAATAAATACAGGCAATGGCAGAAGGGATGGGGGAGCGACAAACCCTGTNCCCCAACAAACAAACCACCAAACCAACCAATTAATAATAATTTGTGTGTTTAAAGTAAGATGTATTTCACCTTTCTTGACTCTTTTCCTTTTCTTTGGAAAAACGCCTAATGGAAACCATATGTGTCAATTGTACCCAGTAGTACATAAAATGAGAAAATTTTTCATAAATTTTTCTCCTCCTGTTTTAGAAGTCGATTCAGGCCCGTAAACAGATGCATTCTTCACTGCATTAGCAGTTTATTCCATTTTTAATCAGCCACATGATGCTATCCAAATATCATTTAACCTATAATCGTCTTTTGTCCAGAAGCCCAAATATTTGTATTGCTCGTAAGAACTCATTAAGGTGGCACTCAGATTTTTTTTTTTGTCCCCTGAATGCTGCCAAGTAGTTAAGTTATAATATATTCAGAGATTTGAAAGGCTGCAGCCTGAGTACTCGCCCTAGTTATAAAATTGCTATTCTGGGAACTAACTGTCCAGTTAGTACAATTACTTATTTCCTGTAACAGCAGGTCCAACCTGGTTCAAAGGTTGTATGCCCGATGATGTGTGATATCATAGTCTATATGGAAGCTCCTCTCTGGGGACAACTGTGATCACCCTGAAGGAAGTACATTAAAAATCCCTGAAGATCTGTACTGTACATGGTATTGCTAGAAATGCTGCTTTTCTTAAATTCTGATCTTTTATTTAAGCAAAAAGTTAGTAGGCTTTTTTCTTCACTAACAGATTGTGGCAATGGGTGGGGCAAAGCCAGGTGACACCGACTTCTAAAATGTCTGATTTAGCAGAGCTGAAGGGAAAGCCAGCAAGCACATGTGCTGTGCATGGTAACCTGGAATTGTGCACATACGCAAAAAAAAAAGTCCATGTACCATGGACATTTCAGATACGAAACATATGCGCAGCCTTTAGATCAAAGAGTCCTTAAATGTTTTATTACACTGATCATATTGTGCAAACTCCAAAGTACCAATATTTGGTAAACATTCACTTGCCCACATCTGATATGGAGCAATTGCAGGAATCAATCGTAGTTACTGTCTAACAGCATGCAACAAACTAAACTCAGATTTGTGGCAAGAGGAAAGGAAGATCCTACTCATATGAAATAGCAGGTCAAAGTCTTGTAGCTGATGCCATTGCCGTAGTTTTATGTGTATATACTTTGATCTTTCCAAAGGAGCAGAAGAGACTGAATGCCAAGTTAGGGCAAGGTCTTGAGTCCTCCTCGTTTGTGGGGATTGCCCCAGGGGTTCTCATGGGGGTGTTCATGACCACTGACCCAGCACAGGGAGACCAGAAGCAACTGAGATCTCCTGAAGGTATTCCAAGTTGATGAAGAGTGACTGGGGAAGAGAACTGGGGAAATGGACCTTCACTGGTGGATGGGTGGGTTTGGAGAAAGGGCAAAGGGGAGAGTGCAGGAGTTCAAGTGTTTGCAAAGTGATGGATGCCTCTTTGCCCCAGTTCTCTCTGGTGTTGCCCAGGTGGCTAGGGTGTTAGAGATAGGGTGATCTTTTTTCTAGGTGTGGCTGGGTTTTGGTTGGTTGTTTTTTGCCCTGCAAGCTTTTTCAGGTCTGTATTATTTTAGTTAGAACTTCTTACTATTTTAATCTCTCATCAGCCCAAGACATTGACCTAATACATCTGCGGTAAAAGACATTATTTGATACAGGAAAATTTGTGTCAGTTTGAAAAAATATATTGCGTGCTCACCAGTGGAAGAGAGCCCTTAAGGATCCGGTCTCAGGTTCTGAATTTGCAAATGAGTACTGATTCAGGTAATCCCATTTTTTTACAAACTAGTCAGCACCCCACAATGTCACACTGAGGCCCAAAATATATTTAAAGCAGCTGTTTGCTAAGATCATGAATGTGTCCACCCATTTGTTTACTATCCTAAATACAAGGTCAAAACTTCGTTATAGTTTAGCTAAGATTCTGAAAAGAAAGAAAATCCAGTAGGCTTTCCTTCTTGATTTCAGTATAATACATGCTAATTTAAAACTTTTCCACTGCTGTGGAGAGCAAAAAGTGAACCNTCTGAATCAAGTCTCCACATAAACATTCTTAAAGGCTCTGCAAGTCAAATCCTGCCTCCTCGATGCTTTTTCCCGTGTGTTTTGGTGGGCTTCAGATGGTATCGCTAATTTGGAAAGCAGACACCATAGTGATGATGCCCAGGGAGGGAAGTCCATTATATTACCTTAACAGTGCACAATAAATACAGGCAATGGCAGAAGGGATGGGGGAGCGACAAACCCTGTTGCATTTCATTGAAGTGAGAAGAGTTGCTGGAGAACAATTTCCATGGCAGCAGTTCTGTTGAGTTAGTAGTATTTTTGTATAGCAGTTTATCAGACTATAACTGCAATTCCAAAAAAAAAACCCCAACAAACAAACCACCAAACCAACCAATTAATAATAATTTGTGTGTTTAAAGTAAGATGTATTTCACCTTTCTTGACTCTTTTCCTTTTCTTTGGAAAAACGCCTAATGGAAACCATATGTGTCAATTGTACCCAGTAGTACATAAAATGAGAAAATTTTTCATAAATTTTTCTCCTCCTGTTTTAGAAGTCGATTCAGGCCCGTAAACAGATGCATTCTTCACTGCATTAGCAGTTTATTCCATTTTTAATCAGCCACATGATGCTATCCAAATATCATTTAACCTATAATCGTCTTTTGTCCAGAAGCCCAAATATTTGTATTGCTCGTAAGAACTCATTAAGGTGGCACTCAGATTTTTTTTTTTGTCCCCTGAATGCTGCCAAGTAGTTAAGTTATAATATATTCAGAGATTTGAAAGGCTGCAGCCTGAGTACTCGCCCTAGTTATAAAATTGCTATTCTGGGAACTAACTGTCCAGTTAGTACAATTACTTATTTCCTGTAACAGCAGGTCCAACCTGGTTCAAAGGTTGTATGCCCGATGATGTGTGATATCATAGTCTATATGGAAGCTCCTCTCTGGGGACAACTGTGATCACCCTGAAGGAAGTACATTAAAAATCCCTGAAGATCTGTACTGTACATGGTATTGCTAGAAATGCTGCTTTTCTTAAATTCTGATCTTTTATTTAAGCAAAAAGTTAGTAGGCTTTTTTCTTCACTAACAGATTGTGGCAATGGGTGGGGCAAAGCCAGGTGACACCGACTTCTAAAATGTCTGATTTAGCAGAGCTGAAGGGAAAGCCAGCAAGCACATGTGCTGTGCATGGTAACCTGGAATTGTGCACATACGCAAAAAAAAAAGTCCATGTACCATGGACATTTCAGATACGAAACATATGCGCAGCCTTTAGATCAAAGAGTCCTTAAATGTTTTATTACACTGATCATATTGTGCAAACTCCAAAGTACCAATATTTGGTAAACATTCACTTGCCCACATCTGATATGGAGCAATTGCAGGAATCAATCGTAGTTACTGTCTAACAGCATGCAACAAACTAAACTCAGATTTGTGGCAAGAGGAAAGGAAGATCCTACTCATATGAAATAGCAGGTCAAAGTCTTGTAGCTGATGCCATTGCCGTAGTTTTATGTGTATATACTTTGATCTTTCCAAAGGAGCAGAAGAGACTGAATGCCAAGTTAGGGCAAGGTCTTGAGTCCTCCTCGTTTGTGGGGATTGCCCCAGGGGTTCTCATGGGGGTGTTCATGACCACTGACCCAGCACAGGGAGACCAGAAGCAACTGAGATCTCCTGAAGGTATTCCAAGTTGATGAAGAGTGACTGGGGAAGAGAACTGGGGAAATGGACCTTCACTGGTGGATGGGTGGGTTTGGAGAAAGGGCAAAGGGGAGAGTGCAGGAGTTCAAGTGTTTGCAAAGTGATGGATGCCTCTTTGCCCCAGTTCTCTCTGGTGTTGCCCAGGTGGCTAGGGTGTTAGAGATAGGGTGATCTTTTTTCTAGGTGTGGCTGGGTTTTGGTTGGTTGTTTTTTGCCCTGCAAGCTTTTTCAGGTCTGTATTATTTTAGTTAGAACTTCTTACTATTTTAATCTCTCATCAGCCCAAGACATTGACCTAATACATCTGCGGTAAAAGACATTATTTGATACAGGAAAATTTGTGTCAGTTTGAAAAAATATATTGCGTGCTCACCAGTGGAAGAGAGCCCTTAAGGATCCGGTCTCAGGTTCTGAATTTGCAAATGAGTACTGATTCAGGTAATCCCATTTTTTTACAAACTAGTCAGCACCCCACAATGTCACACTGAGGCCCAAAATATATTTAAAGCAGCTGTTTGCTAAGATCATGAATGTGTCCACCCATTTGTTTACTATCCTAAATACAAGGTCAAAACTTCGTTATAGTTTAGCTAAGATTCTGAAAAGAAAGAAAATCCAGTAGGCTTTCCTTCTTGATTTCAGTATAATACATGCTAATTTAAAACTTTTCCACTGCTGTGGAGAGCAAAAAGTGAACCTAGCTAGAGGCAAGTGGTAAAGATAACGACTCTGAATTGTTGTGACCCTCCAAAGATAAAATCTCAAGCACACAAATCAACTCTACTAACAGAAAAATAAATCAGATCTTTAACATTCTCACAGCTATATCTGAGTAATGGCATTTTAATAACACCACTAGGAGTACTATTGCAAATTTTATAATTATTCAAGGAAGAAATTCCCCAGCCTAGGCTTTCTACCAAATCTCTTCTCACCATTGCTGGAGTATTGCTTTGAAAAAGGATGGCCTTACACTGGCAGAACTCTTGTTGAAATCTGGGGGAGTTTGCTTTCACTGTGAGCTGCAGGAAATGGTGAAAAACTAAGTCTGATGGTAAGTGCTGTCAGGCAAATGGCCAAGTCCAAGAAGGAGTACAGGAACCTAAACTCTTACTGATCTCCATGACAGGCTGTGGCTTACATTTCTTCAGGTAGCTGGTCCTGTATCTTCTTTTGTCTTTTAGGATTAACATACCAAAGTTCAAAAGCTTGCTTATTTTCGGAAACAATGAAGGAGTGGTGTGTTTTCAAGAGCCGTGATCAAACTGGACAGCAGTGCAGAGAGGAGAGTCCTGGCAACGATAGTTAAAAAGCCAGGGGCAATCTCAGATTACCCAGTGTGCAGATGGGTTGTGCTGAATGCACAGTCCTTTGGCCATGCTGCGTCACTGGATGGAGGACGACAATGAATTCTGGAGCATATGTAGTGATGCCTCACAGCTCACTGATGGCAGCTGTGCCAGTGATGCAACAGGTACACCCAAGAGATGAACTAGTCCCAGGGCAAATGGAGCTGGTTCACTGGTGGCTCTGAATGTCTTGTACAAGCACCTAGGTGCCCCAGGTTTCCTAAACAAAACCAGAGCATGGAAAGAATAAAATACCAGGGAGAGTGGTACCCTCCAGTTACTTTGCTTCCTTGCAGAAGTCCTCAGAGGCCACTTAACCAAGTGTACATCCCTCACAATCCTTGAGGCAAGAAAATACAATCTGACTGAAAAAGCTTTCCCTTTACAGAATGCATCAGGTCTAAGCATGGGTGGAATGGTCTGCTGAATCACAGCATATATAACTTTGATTTAGGAGTTGACAAACCAAGCTTTCATCAGTATCCACTACACATGCAAGGTTCCCCAAGAGTTGTGTGGCCTTCACAGGCCGTGCCTCTTCAAGGTGGCACCACTGGCCTCTTAGAGTCACTGCAGCTTATTGCTGGGGACACACATACCGTGCAAGCAAAATCCTCATACAGCACCTTCTTTCCTATGCTGTTGCTTCTCTTACTCTATGTGGAAGTTCTTTCAGACCAACACTCAGGTACAGGAAAACATTGCACAAGAAATGAATCTTTCCCTGGGCAGGCACAGAGCAAAGAGGCTTTGTTTCACCCTCTTCAGATATCTAGAAGGTTAGTCTTGATGGCAATGCAACCTTTGAGACCTGCTCTTTCCTGAATCCCACCTTTCATGATCCACAGTGGACTTTGTATTTCTTTGATAGACAATCTCCAGGGTCGGGTCAGCAACCAGCCCTCCTAGCTCCTGGCTTGACACAGACCTTCACTTCACTTGTGGGTCCTTTGAAACAACTTGGCTGTAACCTAACTAGGCAAGATGAACAGAAGTTCTGTGGAAGTAAGATTAGCAACTTAAGGCCTTGATTAGCATCTGACTTCAAGGAGTGGATGTGCTCTAAGGAGACGCATAAGTGTTTCTTTGTGAGAAGGTACAATATTATTTAGTTCATTTTAACATCAGGATTCCTATTAGAATGAGAAGATTGAAGAGGAGTACATGCCTTTTTGAGAGAGGGAGGCAAAAACCAGAAATACAAAGAACAGTCACATATGTATAGCTGCTGGAAAGAAATAAAGAAAAATCCAAACCCCATTGCACACACATAACAGAGATTCTAGAATTTTAAATGTTTTAAGTGCAGCACTCATGTCTGGGGTGATCAATTGCCCATCTTTTTTTATGTCTTAGGGGAAAGAAAAGTATTATAATAATTGCAGGCCTTGATCAATGGTAGATGAGTAATTTGGAAGGCCAAAGGCATCCTGGCCTGCATCAGAAGTAGTGTGGCCAGCAGGACTAGGGAAGTGATTGTGCCCCTGTACTCGGCACTGGTGAGGCTGCCCCTTGAATCCTGTGTTCAGTTTTGGGCCCCTCACCACAAGGACATTGAGGTGCTGGAGCAGGTCCAGAGAAGGGCAACAAAGCTGGTGAAGGGTCTGGAGCACAGGTCTTATGAGGAGCGGCTGAGGGAGCTGGAGTTGTTTAGTCTAGAGAAGAGGAGGCTGAGAGGAGACCTTATCGCTCTCTACAACTACCTGAAAGGAGGTTGTAGTGAGGTGGGTGCTGGCCTCTTCTCTAAAGTAACAAGTGATACAACAAGAGGAAACAACCTCAAGTTGTGCCAGGGGAGGTTTAGGCTGGATATTAGAAAAAATTTCTTCACTGAAAGAGTGATCAGGCATTGGAACAGGCTGCCCAGGGAAGTGGTGGAGTCACCATCCCTGGAGGTGTTCAAGAAACGTGTAGATGTGGTGCTTAGGGACCTGGTTTAGTGAGTTAGGTGGTGTGGGTTAATGGTTGGACTTGATGATCCTTGAGGTCTTTTCCAACCTTAATGATTCTACAAAAATTATATGAAATTCTATTAAATAATGACAAAACTATAGCAAAGAGTCCAAACCTTCTAATTAAAGTACATTTTAGTCTCCAGTCCTGTTTAATTATCCAGTTATGGCAACTTGGAAGGAGAATGATAGTCTGTGCATTTCAAGTGACTTAAACTGCAGATTTTATCTGTAAACTGGCAAGAGGATGGTAAGTAGGACTAGATCCTGACCTCTCCTGAGTGGTATTGCACTTACTTAACCCAGATGAAGATCATGCCCACAGAGTTAAAAGGAGTTCAGTAAAACTTTGGTGAAATTGGAGAGTCATCACACTTTGAGAGGCACACTTTGAGAGGAATATATGACAGCTTGCATTATGACCCAGAAACTCAGTCAGTCCATTTTTATAACCATTCTGCACTAAAACCAGAAACATAGCCCTGCCCTGCTCCAGAAATTATAACATCCAGTCATACAGTTTGTATGGAAAATACAAGTGTTCTCTGAAATTACTATAGGCCTTTGTTTTGTTTTGCTTTTTATCTACCTTGTTTTTGGTCTAGTCTGTCTACCTAGTCTTTGGTCTTCTGTGTTTGCTAAAGCTATTCAAGAATGCAGTGCCAAACAACACCCTCTTGCTGCTCTGCAGCTTTTAAATGAGAAGGCAGTCTCTCAACTGCACTCATCCTAGGCAGCGATAGCTACCTTCACTCACAGTTAAGGTTGCACAATCACTTCCACTACAAGAGTCTTTCCTTTCTTTCTTTTCTTTTNTTTGCAACTTTGCTAAACTCTATCACTCAGGCTGAAATTTTCTATGCCAGCTGTCTACCTCAGGCCTCTTTTGCTTAATTTAAAATGAAACAACTTAAATTTCTGAAAAGATTATGCAAAATATGTACATCTCCCCACATTAGCAATCTCACTGGCAATTGAAAAGCTCTGGTGCATTCATTCCTTTGCTTTGTTTGCAGGTCAGTACAAAGCTCTGCTTTTTAGAAGTGCCTTTGTCATTACCGTGGTGTTTCTTGAAATCTGAAAAAAGTGTAGGACTGAAACACTCAGGCTGTGCCAGGTTAGAAGGGACCTAGAGTTTGGAAACTAAATTCTGTAAAAATGTGCTAGCCTTTCATATGGAAACCAGCATAGCCTGAAGTGTCACAGCAGTGGCAGCACCTGCCTGGCCTCAGGCAAAAAGTGCAGAAATCAGAGAGAAGAAGGTCAGCCACGGGCAGAGGATTTTGCTCTCCAGATCCAGAACTTAGGTCTGGGTCTGTTGTTCATGTTAGCATGTAATTTTGAAATACCCTGGCAAACTAGGTACTTGACAGTTCTTAAGTTAAGTCTACAGATACGAGTTTTCCACCATGAGTAGTTTCTCTGTTTCCTCAGGTGGGGAAAGGCTGATGAGGAGCTGATGTTCCAGATACATATGATAAACTTTGTGAGCACTAAGGTGAAATTTTGATGTTGCCATTGTTTAGTTTTCTTTGAATACTTCAGAAGAATTGTGGAATGTAATTCATGCAACACCATTAACATTGCAGCCATTCAGAAGCCAGGACGGTCCTTACAACTATATTCAGCCTCTCTTTATGGCATAAGAATGGTGTGGAGAGTATAGAGAAACAGTTGATAAATTATGATGTCAAGGTCACTGACTGGAGAGCTACATCCACATCTGGACTCTGCTCATGAAACTGTCTCCTCTGGGACTTATGAGTCATCCTTAAGAAGCTTCAAAGTCTTGCCTTTTTCTTTAGGTCAGGCCTCATCCCCTCTCCCTCTGGCTTATGTTAATGAAAGTATTTCTACATTGTGAATAAAGAGCACATATGTGGCTAAAAGCAACGGTTATGGCAAGATATCAAATCTTTTGTCATAATAACTAGGTGTCAGAAAGAAAAGGCAAAAGTGGGGTTTTTTGAGGTGCATATACTATTTTATTTACATTTTTCCTCTTCTGACAGAAGCTGTAGGAGCAGGTCTGTGATACTGCCACAAGTTCAGAGCAGGCAGAGACAGGTCTACTGCAAGCACAGAAAACGCAGGTCTGCCTGGGGCAGCAGATTGCTATGGGCTGCAAAGGGATGATTGCCACAGTGCCTGCTTGGCCAGTACAAAAACTTTGGCTACTGTTGGAGGTACTGCTGTTGCAGAAGGGGCCAGGATCCTTCCCTGGTGGCTGCTGTAGGCCCCAGTGGATGAGGACAGGGTCTCAGCCAATTCAGCCCCTGTTCTTCTGGTTCTTCCTTCCCTTCTTCTGCCCTGACACCTGCCTCTCCTCTCCAAGCAGCAATGGTAACTTTGCCCGTGCTTCTCAGTTAATTTTTTCTGTAAAGTAAGATGGGATTACTGTTGAAGAATTACTAGAATAAGATTCTTGAAAAATACTTCACTTATTTAAAATTATTTAAGAGTTTTTCCTCTTAAACTGCAGAACACTAAGTTCTTGGAATGAACTACATACCTGACTGAGGCTTTGCCACTCATGAGTAATGCAGCCGTATCAACTTCAAGCCCTCTCGTGGATCTCACACCATCATACATGCTCTTTAGCTCTCTCTGCAACACACTTACATAAAAAAATTATGAAACATGCAGAGACAAGGGGTGTCAATAAAAGACATCTAACTTCTTTTAAGTATATGAACAAAACCAGCAAGACAGTTTTCCGTATTTTCTGGTCAAATTCGCTCTTGGGATAAATATCAAAACATGCATAGTCCCAGCAGCTTCAAATTTTACTTGTGTTGAGGACTACATCAGGACTGATCATCAAGGCAAGATCACAAGCAGATCTTCAGCTGCACTCAACTTAGAAAAACTTGCAATGGGTTCCTGAAGCTGGAAGCGTGTATGTTTGAGAAAGTTGCAGTGCTAGAGCAGCTGTAATACAGGACCTCTGATACCCTGTTGATGTTGCTTAACTCTTAGTACTAATGAATTTTCAGTGGCTTACTTATCTTAAACTGCTTTAAAGGCTTAGGCTGATTTAAGCAGTTTAGCTTATAGTTGTGCCAGTCATGGTTCATAGTGTTGAGGGATCATGATTAAAGCAGTGTCTGGTCAGGAGGTGTCAAGAAATGTCGTTCAGCTCTGAGAAGTGTTAAACATTTTGAAAAGGTCATAATTTTCAGGCTTTTTTCCTGATTTCTCTTTTAAATAGAGGACCATCACACATAAAAATAGAGGCTTTGCAGCACTGAAGTTCAGGGCAGAGATGAATTTCCTAACAGTAAGGATGTTACCAAATATTAACTTTGGAACTAAGAGTTGATCTGAAAATCTGAAAGGATATTTCAGTGCTCTTTGACATCAATAATTGGGCATGTTACCTATTATTTGATTTTTCACAGGTTTCTTAGGATTTTTCCCTAGGAGTATGTAATGGAAATAGTGCCTAGCTCTTAAGTAGTGCTTCTCATCTGCTCATTGAAGTAGCTGTTTGCATTGGCCATTCCAATTTGAAAAAAGGCAGTTGACAAAAGTTTTAGAAGTTTGCAGCAGCTACTTTGTTTTCACCGTGACATAGTAAAAAATAAGAAGACGCCAGTGCCCCTCCTTTCCCTCCCGTTGGGGGGGGAACTCACCATTCCCATAAAACAAAGCTGAACTAAGGCCTGAGTTCAGAAGACCCAGCAGACCAACAGCCTTCCTGGAAGCGTTTGTATAAGAGGCAAAGGGAGATGACCATCACTTTGCATCAGGAAGAGGCTCAGGGCACATAGAAGAGAAAGGGCAACAAAGACCTGGGTTGGGCAGGGAACACAGGGGGCCCAAGGCTGGTGACAGTGAGCACAAACCCCGTGGCTGTGTGTTGGATCATATTAGCTTTGCCAATCATCACCTGTGTAGCCTAGCTTTTGCCAGCACCAATTGATTATATTCTGCATTAGCACTGTTTTGCTGAAGGGCTTTCTGGAACTCAAGCTACAAAGGAGGGTTGCAGCCCTGTGTTTCTTGTCTAGTGTTGAAGGGATCCACGGCCAGGTGATTGGCCTCATCTTCCTCTCACAATTCCTCATTCCTGCTGAGAGTTTATTTACTCATTGGCAGCAAGGCGATTGCTCTGCTATTGATTCAGTTGGAAATGTAAGAATGGACCTTGCTGAGTGAATATTTATGTCTGGAAGATGCTTAAGATTCTTGGCACACTGCTAGGAATACTTCACTAATAATAACAGTAATACTGCCTCTCTAGTAAAGATCTTGACAAACACAGGAAATAAAAAAAGCAAGAGGAGAAAACACTACAGCTGTCCATTCATCCTGGGGCAGTTTCAGGAAAATTCTTCACCAGGGACAGCTCTGAGTTTAAAAAATCCCTTTTGCTAGTGCCACAAGCTCTAACTGATGAAAAGAAAGGGTGAATTTGTGCTGAAGAGATAATGTTTATGTGTTCCTAATTTTTAGGTAATACCACAGAAACACTTAAGAGGATGAGAAACACAGCTGAACAGCAAATGCAAGTTGTGTTCCTGTGGCCTTCAGTTTAGTTTTTAGAGCATATTGAGCACAGACACATTAGTTATAGGCACACATGATGTGTCCTTTGGGCTCTGCTTCACTTCTGTCATTTTAGGATGAGACTGGGAACATTCCCCTGCTCCCCTTTCACCAGTCATTCCAAGTCCTTCAGCACCATCATCACTTTACCACTTTACATTATAAATACCTTACCAACTGCCTTGTGAGGAAAGAGACTGTTGTTGTACCCATGCGACTAATGGGAAACTAAATGGCAAGAATATTAAGTGGTTTATACAAAGATACATTGAAAATCTGGGCAAGTCAGGGAGCTGAACCTGCATCTCCCAAGTTCCAGCCTTTCTTTAAGGCCACTGGACTTTAGCAGAGGATGCCTGAACTCTACTAACAAGCTTGTCAACACACCTACTTGAAATCTCCAGAGTAAAAGCACACACAGAAATCTGATCCTTTGTGTTCGATCAGAATTCAGAAAGTAAGGCATTACCTCTTTAAATCTCAAATGTTAGTTGTTACCTTTAGATAGCCACACTTTATTGCCAAAAGCTCTGGGTTGCATATCCAAGTTTACCTGACATAAAGATGCAATCAGTTCTGGAACAGAATGCAGTAGCAATCTTATTGCATCCAGCAATTCTGTAAGAAATCACAGAACAGATTAGAAAAAGGACAGAAAGGAGATGATTTGTGTATTTGTAGCCTGGCTCAAGCTTTTCTGAAGAGCCAATGGGTGAGAGGTACCAGAAATTCAAACTACCTACCCTGTTCTGCTGGTTCCTGATTCTCCCAGCAAGATCCCTAATTATGGGAAGTCATGCTGGAACCAAACAAAGGCACACCAAAAAACATATCTGGATTTGCAGAACAAAAATGGAAAACACACTGGGAATCCAGAGAAAAATATCTGTGCAATTTATGTGTACAAATAAAATGTAATGCTCAGAAAAGGTTATTCTGCTCCGTTATTTGAGACAATAGGGATTTAGTAAAGAATTAGTCTACATCAAAAGTAGTATATCTATTGCTGTCAAAGAGGAAAAACCTGTCAGAGCCAGAATCTTCACATGGTCTGTGTAATGTCAGCCTGTCTTTATAAAGCTGTGGTCAGTGATGAGGTCAGCACAGTGCCTGGGCAACAGGTGAGACTTGGCTCTCTTTCATAGAAGAGCCTGGAGAAAGTGGGAAAATCAAAGGTGGCTGTGCAAAGGTGGTGGTCTCCTGAACTGCCTCTTTTGCCACCAAGAGGAAAGATGGAGAAAAAGAGGCAATCTAAGAGGCAGTGCTGGAAGGAAAAAGAAAGGGAAGTCAAAACTAGGTACAGAGGACAGGGGAGCCCAGGAGGAGATGTGAGGATTTATCCCAGTGCTGGAAAAAATTATTGTGAACATAAATATATGGGCTAAAACTGTGGATCTTGGAATAATTCTCCAAGGCAGAGAAAGTGATCTCAGAATCAAAAAGCTTTTCTAATGGAAACTTGGGCTAAGACGAGACAAAATTGCAAACTTCTTAGCTTGACCTCAGCTTAGGGTTGAGGAGGAGAGTCAAACAATGACTGAAGACTTTTTTTAAGGGTTATTCCAGTTCAAAGACTGAATGGAGCTTGAAATGACTTGCTAAATATAAATATAGAAAGAAGACTTATAGGTCAGGAGGGTACCTTTTGTCTGTGTCTGCATCCAAGATTAGATGACTTCTCTCATTAAACTTCTGCTTCTCGTTTGCAAAGACAGGATGATACCTCTCACCTCTTGAGGCTGAAGTAAAGGAGAGCACCTTCCAAAGTGGAGTGAACTGTATTCTGCCCTCACAGCTCTTGGCCTTGCAGTCATTTTAAGTCTGATGTGAGACCTGGAAGAGAGAGACCAGCTGTGAATTCCATTAAGTAAATTTCCTTTCTAGCAAGGATACTTATTAATTCTCCAAGCATCCCTTGGATTCCTTTACTTTTTTCCTTGCAGATATCAGGCAGGACTTTTCTCTGAGCCTCATGGCTGAATTTTGAAGGCAGATTTATCCTTTGTTATCTTCAGATACATGTCAGTAGGTTAATTGGGAGGTTTGGAGAAGAAAGGACACACTATCAATGAAGACATGAGTGCCAGAAACTAGTCCCACAATAATCTGTGAAAGATGTATGTCACAAATCACGTCACAAGAAGCAAAAGCTAATGTTTACCTCCCCCTCATTCTAATGCTCTCAACTGCAGAGAAACAAAGCAGAATAGAAATCAGGAGTAAAATCCAGTCAACCAAGTGCTGTCAAATGGTGTCACCTGCTCCTGGGAGCACAGGTTGGCACAGCTGTGAGACACAACCCCCATGGTAGCGGTGGGATCAAAGAGCAAACTCTGGTAGGTGATGAGGAAGAATCACTTTATTGCTCTTTTACAACTAATTTTATAGTCTTTTACTACTGTGAATACGTCATCTATAAAACTTTTAATTGGCTATTAACTAAAAACAGCACACTATTTTCTAGTGAATTTGTTCCCTTGTTTATATCTGGATCTTTACATTGTTTACATTCCTGTTAGTTCTCCTTCCAGCTGTGTCAGGTCCTCCATCACCTCCTCTTCCATTTTGCTTAAGGGCAAAGCCTTCTTCTTCCGATCTCTTAAGGGAAAAGCTTCATGTTCCAGAAGTCAAATCCTAATTCAGCATCTTCTCGTTCCCCTACACTCCACCACTATTCTAGTCTGAAAAAAAGAATTACGTCAGAGGGACTGACAGAAGTTTTGTGCCAGCTAAACGGCTAAGGGAAGCTATAATGTACTATAGGGTTTTTTCTTAAGGAATTTAACTTTGTGTAAGATTACAAATTACATTGCTTGACCAGTTTTACTGAATGGAGAAGGACTCTGAAAAAAATAATTCCTTGGCCAGCCAGAAAGAGTTAAGAGCTTGTGATTTCTAAAACTGAATCCTATGTGTATAAAACAGGGTTAATAGCCTTCCCCCACCATCTCTCAGAGTTTTTCTAAGGATACATCCATTAAGTGGTAACAGAGAAAAAGTGTGTTTTCATGGCACAACGTAAGGCTGCTTAGCTGGATATGACACGTATATACGACACATGCATTGTTCAGAGCTAGCCCTGGTAAGCTGGCCTGGCACTTCCTTGTGCCATAAAGACCTGCAGCATGATACTGTGCTGAGAGCACTGGGGAGAAATACGTGCAGGGAAAATACCAGCTATGCATGCAGTGCAGGGTTCAGCTTGTGGACAGGATGCAAAGTGTAGAGATTCATGTGGAACAAGGACAGTCAGGATGAGCATGTTTGTTTATTCGATCCATGACTGTATGAGGTGGTAAGTCCAATTCTAAGACCAGAGGAAAACGTACCATGGCCGCATGATGCACAGAGCTGAAACAGTACATACTTTGCTGTGTCAAATGCTTTTTAAAGAAGGGACACTCTGTTCTAGCAGATTGTATATCATGCACAGTCTGCCTGCGCTTCACTGACTTCATGATGAGTCAAGTATGGTCTGTCCTTCCACAGCTGGTGTAAGTCCCCTATATGAATATAAAGCTTCCTAAATGCCATCTTGTGAGCTTTGGCTGAAAAGATTATTAAAGTGTGATTGCAGATGTACGTCTGGTTCAGACAAAATTTGTAGTGCAGTGACCCAGTATTGCACAGGCCATATATCAATGATGTATCCATGATTGTAGGGTTACTGTTCAGGTTCATAAGTGCCCAGTGCAGAGTGTGGTACGGGTTCCTCAGACAAAACACTTTGTGATGCTGCAGTTGGTGATTATATCACAGTGCCTTACTTCCAACAAGGAACAAAGGTTTCATAGGCAGTTCTAATCCTGGTGTTTCCTACCTGTGGGTGCATGATTTTGTGCCCTTGGTGATGGGTTTTTCTTTTTGTGTGTGTCATATAAGTCTATGCTTGTGAGCATTTTCCATGCAGTACTTGGATATTTTGTCTGTAACTCTTTAACAATGTGTTTTTGTGTCTTCCTTTGCAGAGCTTTTGCCACTGCTCTGTTTGCAATCCTTGGTGATCAATTCTGCTATGAAACACAGCAGCCTAAGACATGATTGCTTAAGCATCTACAATAATGAGACTAAATGTTTTGGCACTGAAGTGCTCCTCTAAATAGACCTTCCTTTGTGATGGATTCCTACTGGAAGTTATTGAAATATCAGTACCTTGATAAGTTTTAAAACATACTGCTTCCTTTATTACCTGGTGCCTAGCAATTCTCTTTGTCATTCAACAAATTAATAACGCAGCTGTGTCAGAAGCCAGTTTTGCATCTGAACTTGAGAGTGACTTTCACCAGAATGCAATTCAGTTATGTACTATGTCACATGCCAGGTGCCGGGGTCAACCTGGAACGAATACTGAGCTGGTTTGTTACAGGGCTCTTGGAAATGGGACTACTTTCATGCCTCTGCTAGGAAGGGATGAACAGCTTTCCTTGCTGTGAGGCTGCTCCATGCGTCCCTAACCAGAGGCTCCCGTTAGGAGCTACAGCAGCTAACCTGATTTTTGAATGGGAGCTTGCCCTTGGTAAGATCAAAAACTTTCAAGCTGCAAATTGAGTGAACTTTTAAATAAATGCTTATGTCAGCCTTCAGTTTAACAAAATACTTAAGCACGTGCCCAACTGCTGTTAACATCAATTGAGACTGGCAGGTTTCAAAGAAGTCCCTAGGCTTAGGAATAGATTGAAGCATCTCACTGAGGCAAAACTTAAGGTCATTGACTCTAAGAGTGCAGAAGACTGTTGGTTTTCTCTGTCTCTTCCACATTCCCACATAGAACTTAACACTTTTGTTACCCACAAAATACTTGATCTCATTATATGCAGTTCAGATCACAACCTTCAGAAGCCCAAAGTGTAGGACTAACAAGCCAGATTCAGTGCTCTGTTCTGGACTATTTGCAATTCTAAGTCAAATTACGGCAATGAGGGGGAAGTGAATTCCCCCCCTGCTCCAGAGCAGCGTCAAGTTTTCCAGCAATGCAGCAAAAGTGAATTTAGCTGTTGTAAATATGAGGAACAGATACTGAGATCTACTACTATGACATAAAAAGGAAGGAAAGGATGGAGTATGGATGGGAGGAGCAGTGGTGGTGACCCTGAGTAGAGATCAGAGGAGTGAGAACAGATAATGCTGCTAGCCCTGATGCTGGAAACAGCAGCTGTCCACACACTCTGAATCCAGTCAACCAGAGGTGACAGCAGCAGAAGACAGTCTGTCTCTCCAGCATCCTGGAACAGGCAAAATAGGCAGCTGGGTCATAGCTGATTTGCGTGCTTTGGTTTTCTGCTCTGGGAAGTTAAATGGTGTATTGATTCCTACAGCCAGACCTGCACCTGTCTACACATGGCCTCAATTATTTCTCTTCATGTTTGCATTTCACTGCTTTTTCCCCTCTCACTGCTAAATCCCTGCCCGTTCTTGTGTGTGGTCCATTGAGAGGGAAAGACCTTACCAACACTCTTTTGTAACAAGGATGCTCTTTTAATTCAAATGGTAGTAGTCTGTGTGGTTGCACTGAATGTCTTTGTTTCCATCTCCTGCTGCCTACCTCTACAGGGTGGGCTGCTGCACACATTTCAGGTCTAGCAGTAACATGGTGCACTGTCTCACAGCAGGCATGGCTGAAGCATATGAGAGGACAATATGCATTCCCCCAAATTGCCCATAAGGCAATTTGCATCATTAGTGGGGACTTCGCTTTTTTTTTCATCCCAGCACATATTCAGTCTTGAGACAGCATCTTTAATTCTTGTCTGCTGACTGCTGAGGCCATGAAGACCGGAAAATTACCCAAGTGCCTGAATCCAAGAGAGCAAGGGGAGCATTTTCCCCTGTGTTGTAGCCAAACCCACTTTCTGCCAGCACAACACAAGCCTGTCACACAAGCTTCATGTTGAGAGAGGGGGGTGGCAGACTAGGAAAAGATGGAAGCATGGCCAGAAGGTTCATGCCCTAGATACCCCTGTGTGGAAGCTGCTGCTGTGTTTCAATGGTGGCAGCAAAGCAGAAGAAAAGTGAGCAGCATCTCTTTCATCCCTAGTAGCAGACCAGTACCAACTGTAATCCAAACAATGTGATAGGGGGCCAGCCACAGGTTTGTCTGGACCCTGGGGACCTGCCAGCTGTTCAGAGCTGGGAGCCAAGACAGTGCTTCCTCAGGAGTGAGGGAATATGGGCATCATCCAGAGTTAGATGATGAACAGAAAGGAACTGGTAGATGGAAAGAGAGACAGTATCATATATTGGGGAAGTGGCTGATGTTCAGGCGTACTTGTCCTGGGGACAGTGCTAGCTTATTGAGGGCTTTGTGGAGATTGCAGCATGTTCTGTGATCCAAAGATTAGAAAGAATATTGGGCTTAGCAAGTACAGCAATATAGTAGGGAAGCTAAGGCAGTTCACAGAGTAAAACCCAAAAGATAGTTTAACTATATCATGGGCTTAGATAGAATTGCTTACTAAAATGCTAGCCCTTGCTTTGAATATGAATTGCAAAGCTTTAAAATGCAGCTTCCTATCCTCTTCCTATTTTCCGATACACAAAGTACAGATGGAGGGCTTCTTTGGATCTCATAAAAGGCTGGAGGGGTGTTTCTGCTCTTCTGTAAGAACAAGTTTCCCACTGTGGAAGGGCTGGATTGGAGCAGTGCCCCTGCTGCTCCCATGCATCCTGCTGTCCAAGCAGCCTCCCACACAGAGGGTACCGTGTGCTCGCGCACAGGGAGCAAGTGCGGAATAGCATGGGTAGTGCAAATTGTTCCCTCCATCTTCATACATATAGGCTTTTGTCACAGAAAGCTGAGCATCCATGCCAACATCTTCATCAGTTCCACTCTACCAGTTTACTTCCACGTCTGAGACTGTGCACTACTGAGTTTCCCTAAACTGAAAGAGCCCTTTGAAAACTAAGAGGTGGTTACCCAGCCCTTTGCACTGGTTTCAAACTAATCTTTAAAAATTACTTTTAAATTTATTTTTAAAAATCCATTTTAAACTTACCTAGTGCAATTTTCCTGTGGTAGCAAAGGCGAAGAGAAGAAAGGAAAGGAAGAGGGCAGAGGTGGACCACCTGTGTGTGTAGCACATGCTGCCTTTAAAAACTAGGCCTGGCTCAGGCATTTGGGCATTGATGTTTCTTTTCTCTTTTGGAACCAGTCTAGAAACTTTTGTGAGCTGCCAAGTATTGATAATACATCTGTATGGGACAGCCTCAGTTTGGATTTATACTAGTTACCTTCTCATTGCCATTGCAAACAAGATCAGCAGGGCAGAAGCATGCCTGGAATTGAGAGAGGGAATAAGCAGGTATCATCATCATCTCTCAAAATTATACTCTCTGCCAATAACTTGCTCATTTCCTGTGGACAAGTCATTTAGTTTCTCTGTGCCTGGGATGGTGGCTTGATAACACAGTCTTCTTTGGTAACACAGGCTTTAGATATTACTACTTCACTTCGCAGCATCATCATCTTCTCCTTTGCTTTATCCTTCCTCCACATCTCATTCCTGCTCCTGTGCCACTGCATGTTACTACTCTGTTCATCTCAGTCAGCATTTTCCCAGCAGTGTTATCAATCTAGTAACTGCTGAGACCATAAAATACAACGACAGCAGCAAAAAAGCTATGTTAGGTTTGTTTGGTTTTCAGTTGGAATAGTTACACCATCTGGTTTGTGCAGTAGTGCACAGTTGAGGGTCAGTCTGTTAGGAGGTGGCAATGGCACAAGGAAGGAGTGAGGAAGAGGTAGGAGCAGCAGTCATTGGAGACCTTGGTGCTATCATGTTCTTCGTATTAAGAAACTATGGTCTCCATTTCAATGTTAAACAGCGATGAGAAAAGGTCCTGTGAGTCATCACTAAAGGATGTTTGCAAACTGTTTTGAGATCCTTACAGATACCTTGCAGAGAAATGTCCTTGAAGAACAGACATCTCTGTTCTTACCCTACAAGAATTTATAGGCAGACTAATAAACAAGAACAAGAATCGTTGCAGGTCATGGCTAGTCTTAGAGCATGAACTCCTGCTTGGGAAGAAGATGCCTGCATCGTGTAAGAACCACATTTTGAGAAAAAGGAGGAAGGAGGGGTTGTTAGATTGCAGATATTTTTCTGTTGTCTCATTGTGAGAAGGTGGAGAGATGACTCACAGCTACGGGTCAAGTATGTAGTGGGCTGATCAACTTTTGTCTAGCAGGCTGAGAGCCTGCCTAACTGCTGAGAGCGGCAAGGCTATGATTTGCAGTTACTGGTGTAAAATGTTATAATTCTCCCATTCCACCATAGCTGTTTCTTACACAGTCATTTTTCTCCCCCAACTCAGTTGTTCTGTCTGTAGTGCTAGCACTTTCTGTCATAGTGTGTGAACCAGATAGCCATTTTGAGGGGAAAGTTATTTTTCATCCTGAGCTAATTCAGCAGCCAGGTGCACAATGACTGGTGTAATCTCAAGCAAGAGTGAGGTGCAGGAGCATGAATGAGTGATTAAAGGTGAACACCAAGGCTTTTGTAGCCAAATTAGGCAGCAGTGGTGTCTCAGTCTAAACAGAGTGAAGAAGGGAAATGTGCTCTTGCCTATCTTCTGGAAGGCTTGGCTTTTGTCTTTTTAAAAGGCAAAAGAACAGAAAATATGCACCAAGACTCGACAGCTAATTACAGCCAGGAGAGAAAAGGAGGAAAGAAAAATGTAAACCAGCTGAGCAGAAAGATCTTACAAAAGCATTTTCTGTTGCAGAAATCTGTTTATAAAGGAACACACAAAGGCATCCCTCTTTCAGTGGGTCCCCTGATTTGGCTGCAAGTTCGCTGCTTTCATAAGATTCTTTATCCCCCACTGAAGTACCAGAGAGACTCACCATCACACCTGTGCACTAACTGCTGCACAGCCCAGCTGCCACTTTGGGACACCCAGCAAGCTGGATCGCCTTCCTGATCTGGCTGAAAACTTGCTCAGTAGAAATCACTAGTTTTAGCACAAAAGAAGGGCTTGAGTCATGCAGCAGCCCAGGAGTTGAGGCATTTAAGCCAACTGTGAAATGGTCAGGGGACAGATCAGAGACCTACGTTTCCCCATTCCCTAGGATACCTAATGTGGGAGCAAGAAGGTGGTGTTCAGTGAATACAGGTGGCCATGCGGTGCACTATACACTACACTAGGCAGATGGTTACAGCCAAGCAAGAGCTGTATTTTACAGAATCACTGAGATCAGGATATTGTTGCATTAAATGTTTTGTACATGAGACCTAAGTAGAGCATCTCTGCTCTGAAAAACCTCTAAAGCCTCCAAAGACAGCTCTGATGTGGAGGGAAGGGTTGTCATCTGCAAGGGACCATTCAGGAGCCAGCAGGTAACAATTCCTCTGCAGTGAGATTGGTGCTGTTTCGGGGGGGATTTGAGATGGGATCTCAGTGAGGAGGGAGTTGCTTTTATGACTAGAAGAAGTGGAGGAAGAATAAGGAGAAAAGAGGGAAGAATCAGTTGTGGAGGGAGGCTGGTCTGAAGGGATCAGAAAGGAGGAAGTAGGAGCAGACTACTATTTGAGAAGAAATGCCTAATTTAAAATTGTAGAGAATGTGAATGACATTATGAGTACAGCTTTGAGCTTGCTAATGTGATTCTGTATCTGTTTTTACCAGCCTCCAATACAATGACCTGTGCACCTGGCTCTTTGCAATATGTATTTTACCTTTTCTTTGATTCTTTTTTCGTTTTTCTACGCAAGCTTGTATGGCTCTGGGCTATAAGAATCCCCATGGCTCTCTAGAGGGAGTTGGTCTTGTATAGTTACTGGTGGGTGTGAGGAATATTATTTTTAGGGGAGCTTTTGGAGGTGGGGGGACAAAAGAAGAGAGGGCCCATGCAATAGCAAAAATCTTACTGTATTTTTTTTTCTTTACTTGTATGCTGCTGCTCCACACTGCTAACCTGTTACCCCAAATATGGCTTTGTTTCAGGAGCAGGAAAAGTCCTTGTAACACCCTATGGGATCCCATGGGATGGGATGCACTAGGCCAATGTGAAAATTGTGCAGCGCTTGTCCTTTAATTGCCAGCTCTGTCCTTGCCTGTGGAGTCAGCATGCTCTTCTGACTGGACTCCCTATAGGCTTTTTGCCAGCCCAGTTCTCCAGAAATTCTGCATCATTTTATATGGTGGCAGTTTTACATGGCACAGCTTTAAACATTGCAGGCTGGTTCTCCTTTCTTTTTTCCTTTATTCCTTGCTTGCTTTTATTTTTCCCTTTGTTTCTTCCACCGTATTGTTCATTTATTTGCACTCCCTTTGTGCCTTGTCTCAAGGCTGTGAGCCGTGTCTCAGTGCAGGGAATTCATTGCGCTACCACGTCATAGTGGAAAGAGCTCCCATTCAGAGACAAAGGAATATTTTCTTAAAGGGGAAACTGTGTTATCCATGGCTTCATGTTTGTACAGCACAATGCACAAAGACTGGGCCCTTTGGCACGACTTTATCTCCTACTGTTTATGATAAACTATGAATTGAGGAAGAAAGAAGTTATGACAAAGAGCAAGTTGTAACCTGTTGAAGGGGAGAGAGAGCAAGCAGGGCAAATGTCCAGTGCCACAGAGGGACCCCATGGAACGCAGTAGTGATTTGATGCAAGACATCTAACAAGTGGGTGGGAGCAGAAAGCAGGGTCTACACCACTGTGTGACATGTGACATTTCTGCTCCTGAGCTGCTGCTGTTTACAGACAAATGCATTTAGTTGGACTTGATGATCTTGAGGGTCTTTTCCAACATAAATGATTCTATGATTCTAAGAATTCTTTGAGCTTGTCTCAGTTTAAACTTGCTCTCAGATGTTCAGCTGTCAAGTGCAGCAGCTGAAAAGCAGGTACATACCCCTACCTCTGGATGGTGGGAGCGGACAGTGAAGTGGTGTAACTGCCAGGCAGCCCTGCAAAATCTGTCCCTGAATATAAGTTACTGCTTGGGGTTTCCATGTGAGGTTCAAGAGAGGCCATTGGAGGAGCGAGCTGCCATGTCAGCAGTGAGAAGATTAACTCCAATGGATATGATAAAACAAGGGCTAAATGAAAGAAAAAGGTCACCTCTGTCAGAGGTAAAAATATGAACAGGGATGCTTGGGAGAGAAAAAAATAAGGAAGTTTTGTTAACTCCACTACAATACAATGCAAATATGGCACCTTCTCTAGCCTGGACTGAAAGGTGGATAGTAAAAGTCCCGTTGATGCTCACTGTAGTAGCTTAGGCCTGCATTGTGTTTGACCTACTAGGGCTCCATGGAGAAACAGGAGATGATGGTGGAAAAGGCAATGGAGACAGCTGCTGCCTCTGGGCAAGAATGGGGAAGGAAATTGAAGGAAAGGTCCTGAAACTAGGCGGAGGCATAGCATAAAAAGCTTTATAAGCGAGGACTCAGATTTCATGCTGCCTTCTGTAGGTACTTTTGCTGATACTGGTGTGCAGTCTCTGGTTCAGGTAGCACTCAGCAAGCAGCACATACAGCATGACAGGAAGGGAGGGTGGTTTGAGCTGATGCTCTGTAGTGAAATAATTTTCAAAGTTGCTTAATACCAGTAGAGTTTCATGAAACAGTCTCCTATCTGTGCTCCCCCCTATACAAGTACTTAGCAGTGACTGGCTGGCACTGTGACATGGTGTTGGTCCTTCGCAAGACTGGGGCCCTAAAGCTGCTCTTGTATTAATTCGCTTGCTGACATTCACACCTGAACACTTAGATTTGGCTTCCAAGCACTGGTGCTGAAATGTGTAACACACTGAGAGAAGCTGTGTGCAAATACCTATGCCTTGCACCTGAATGAACTTTTCATGTTTATTCTTCAGGTGGTGGATACTTCTTTGCATATTATGAGAATCATAGCCTCCAATTCAGAGATCAGTGTGACTTCTAATAAGCAATTAAGTCCATGTCAAGTCAATCACTCTATAATTAGCTCCAATCTGTGTTCCCATTAGCTGCAACATCCTTTACCTGCCATTGAGAGGCCAGCAGTAATAGGTGTGAAAATCCTTGTAACCTTGGAAATGCATCCAAAAAACTGAAGCAATGACCTCTGGCTAGATACTTGTAGACCACTTGAGAACACATAGCAGGAGCTGTCTGTTGGAGAAAACACTGAAAGAAATCCACAACTGTGGTATTTAGTAAAGCTTAGTTCTTTTTATTAGTCTTGAGAAACCATGACAGGTAATTTAACTGATGGGAAAGTAAGGATAAACAATCCTCATTAAGGCACTTTCTGTCTGGATGTGTATCAATTCTGAAACAGCTCTGGCTTTACAGGCAGGATCAGATTTTTTTACAAGCCCTATAGTGATGTAAAGACACAGGCATTAACAGGATTTTAAGCTGCGACCAGGCACTTCAGGGAAGATGGATATCTTACTCCCACTAAATCCTTAGTTGGATACTGCATTAACCAGCTTGGGTCTCGCGCTGCTGTGCCTTTATATACCAGTTGCCTTGAATGGATCCCATGTAGTGTTTCTTTAATATCCCACAATGCAGGGATAAACTTGGAAAGTAGTTATTCATCCCTGTAGTATTCTCTTGCTTTAATATCAGCTGATGGTATTTTAGTGGGTGCATTTTTCATCAGATGCAAAAGACTACTAAATGTGCATTGCCACAGAGAAAACAGCTCCCCAGTATTCCAGCTAACAGGTACCTCCTGGAGCGTGAGCAAAGCTAAAGACAGGCAGAATTTAGATGGAAGAATGTTCCTCATCAGGGCTTCTCCCCACAAACTTTTAATGGCAAAAATTGTGACCTGGAGGCCTGTACAGAGCAGGGGTATCTATAATCAGCTCATTTTTAACTCTGTGACTCAAACTGTGTGCTGATGGCAGCATTATCCTAATAAGAGAAAAGCTGTTCCTCTGCAGAGCTCCATGGCTTCCTAAGTCCTCCTTTGCCTCCAGCTATCTGCAATGCTGGAAGCCATGTACCTCACTGTGGTCTGTGCATTTTTGTCTCTGAGGCAACACATCCTAGTTGTGCCAGAGCAAAGGGCCATAATGAAAAGTGTCAGAGGTTATATGTGTATGGGAGAAACCTTTCAGGCATGGTAAGAAGTGCTGAGTGGGCATCCAGCACTATACCAAAGAGCAGCATACTTGTGAAGGGAAGGAAAAAAAGCCAAGTTAGGGGGCTGATTCCACAAAGACTTATGGGGTAGTAACTTGTTACTAAAGCTGGGGAGAGGAGAATAAAAAAGAAATTTTCTTCTGCAACATTTTAATTTTTGTGTGTGGTTTTTAAAAAGAACCAAAATGCTTTCCCTAAAGTATAATTTTTCAAATGTGTAATTTAGGTTCAGCTGAAGCATTTGTAGTGGCTAAGGGTGCTTTTCCTTCTTACTGTTGCCCTTTTGCTTCATAGGAAGTTTAAAAAAGGAAAATTCTTTTTCTATTTGGGTAGACACGATGTCATTGCCATCAGTGTGTGCTCTTGCAGAGAAAGTTAAACTTTACCTTGTGTTTTCTCAAGGAACACATTTTGGTGAAATATGTTTGGGACTTTGCTGTGAATGGCTCGTGCACACCCTGTGAAAGGCTGGGTTGCATTATGGGGAGCTGGGAGTGTCAGAGGAGTCTGCAATAGTTCCCCATGCAACGAACATGTTCTGCACTGGGGAGATTTCATGTGATTTAATTTACTGCCTCCTCCTCGAGAAACTGATGTGTTATGGTCTAGACAAGTGGTCTGTGTGGTGGGTGGTGGTAAATAGCTGCTTTTCAACCTGGCAACCTGTCACAAGTGGGGTTCTCCAGGGGTCGATATTGGGCCCAGCGATGTTTAGTATCTTCATCAATGATCTGGATGATGGGATCAAGCGTACCCTGATGAAGTTTACCAATTATACCAAACTGAGTGGACACTTTGGAAGGGAGAGCCACCCTGCAGGAAGACCTGGATAGACTGGAAAAGTGGGCTAAAAAGGACCTTAAGAAGTTAGACAAGTGTTTTCCTGGGAAAATATAATTCAGGAGTGCAGAACAGGCTGGGATCCACTGGCTGGGGAGCACCTCTGTGGAAAGGGACCTGGGGGTGCTGGTGGACAACAGGTTCAATATGAGCAAACAGCGGGTGCTGCTGTGGCAAAGCAAGCCAGCAAGATGCTGGGTTACATCAACAAGGGTGTCACCAGCAGAGATAAAGTCATTATCCCACTCTACTCAGCGCTTGCCAGGCCACACCTGGAATACTGTGTGCAGGTTTGGTCCCCGCTACACAAAAAAGTTGTGGACAGGCTGGAGAGGGTCCAGGGAAGGGCCACAAAGGTGATCAAAGGCCTGGGAAGCCTGCCACATGAGGAAAGGCTGAGAGAACTGGGTTTGGTCATCTGTGAGAAAAGGCTCAGCGGACACCTCATCACCATGTTCCAGTATTTAAAGGGTGGCTGCAAAGAAGATGGAGGCTTCCTTTTTACAAGGAGTCACATGGAAAAGTGGAGGGGTAATGGGTACAAGTTACTCCTGGGGAGATGCTGATTGGATGCAAGAAGAAAATTTTTCACAATGAGAACAATCAGCCACTGGAATAATCTCCCTAGGGAAGTGGTGGATTCCCCAACATTGGACACTTTTAAGATTTGGCTGGACAGGGTGCTGGACCATTTGTCTAAACTGTGCTTTTGCCAAGAAAGGTTGGACCAGATGACCCTTGAGGTCCCTTCCAACCTGGTGTTCTATGATTCTATGATTCCACGATTCTGGCACTGGTTTAAAATGACCCAAAGAAAAGCTTACCATTCATACGGGGTGTCTCATTCAGGCACAGAGTAAGGAATAGCTGCTGCATAGCTATTTCACAAATACTGCTCTTCACAGACAGGTGCTAACTAGGCACTGCAACTGTTACAACTTGTCAGAGTTCCTCAGCAGTTCCCCAAAATTGTATGCCTGAGGGAACATAGCCTATCTCCTTACACCAGACAAATGGTTTTCAACCTTCTTCCAATTTGCCAGCTACTAAAAATTCCAGAAAAGGTGTGGGCTCAGGTGGGGTGAGTAGGTTTGCTTTTCTTGGTCTTTATCCATGGACTCCTTAAAAATAATTCGCAGACCCCTGGGATCTCACATTGTGCATTGAAAACCACAGTACTAGATTAGTAAACAGATCCACTGGTGAAATGGAAAGATCTATTCCTGGCTGCAAGTAGTGCAGAAGTAGGGTGCAAAGTTGGTACTGTTTCATTTGTTTGTTGTTAGGCAATGTGTTCTTGTGGATAAAGCACTGGTTTGGCAGTTAGACTGGGTAGCAAAGAGGACCTATAGTTATACAACATGCTCTGTAAAACAGAAAGCATAGTTGATGCTTGTGGAGAGATGAGACGGGTACTTAGCCCAATATTGTAGAAACATAGAAGCAATATTGGATAGAAAACTGGCTTCTGAAAAGGGCAAGTTATGAAGCATGGTTGTTGGATGGGAGTTCTGAAAAAGACCTTTCCTGAAATACTGTGTTACTACAGAGAGACTTTTTCTGAGACATTAACAAAAGTGGGTTTCCTAGAGTGATGACAGTAGTAGTAGTGCTGAAGATTTTGTGTTTCCGTGTCCCAGTGCCACCAGAAGAAATTTCCTCTTCAGTGTGTAGAAGACCTGTTTCTCCTTTATTACAGAAGGCAGTAGGAGCATCGTACATCATTGGGAAGTTCAATACATCTCCAGTCAAAACTACATGAGCTGGCTGTGGTTCAGCCTACTCTTTAAAAATGCCATCAACCCTTTAACGTTGTCAACAGGCTTTAGAAGAGCATCACATTCACCTAATAAAACACAAGGGCTAAATTTTCCATTTTCCTTCCAAGGTGATGTCTGAACACAGCCTGGTGGTAGGACTTTGTTACCACATCTTACACCTCTTCAGTAAGCTGCTGGACTGATGAAGCTATCTGTAAGAGGTCATGAAAGTTTTTGCAAGAGTTTTGTGGAAAAGTTAATATCTAGAAGTAGGAGAAAGTCTCATCTTCCTACTAAGCATGCCTTCAGCCTGATGGATAGAAATATAGGAACTGCCTGGATATTGCTTTTCTAAGCTGGGATGGGTAAATGAGGGCTGCTTTCTTGCTGTTTGGATATGCCTCAAAAAGCTGAAGAGATTCCTGCAAAGCTGCCACTAATTCTTCATACCTCACAATGCCAGAATGTTTTTGTCTGTTGATGCTGTCCTGAACAGCCAGTTCTTGCAGCTGGGTGTTTGGAAAGCAGAGAGTTTGTTTTTAGTGATCCGTTTTAACTGTGGACTAGACAAGGATTTCTCCCAGAAGGGGAGACAGTATAGGAAAGTCTTAAACCATTTCCATGATTGGAAATTAGAGCTTCTAAACCTCTTCAGAAAGGACTTTCTGAAAGAGAAGATACAATAAGAGGACTGTGTTCTATCATTTCTCCAAGGAATCAGTCCTAATCTGGTGGATGAAGAGAACAGCATGCTTGAGATTTAGTCTGTCTGAGGTCTAGAACTAAGGGATGCAGGACAATCATTTCTTTTGTACGTACATTGAGTATTTCAAGCATTATGTCTGCATTTTGGGTGTCCTGTGCCAGAATGAATCTGGATTCTTTCCACTGCAGACAAAGAGGTAGAACATCCTGTGATTTACAGCTGAATCTTCATGTTTGGAGGCAATCAGGAATGATCCCAAACAATCACCCATGACCCACTGCATTTATATGTGGTTTTTATTCTACATCTGATCTCATGTCCCCTCCATATATCTGCTAAGCACTGCAGATGTCACACTGAGTCCTAGGACTTGCAAGTGGAAAGTACTTCTCTAATAATGTAACTCCTGGAAGGCTTCTCAGGAACAGGGTGTGCTGTTCAGGTCTGATACTGCCTTCAGTGTCTCCGGCCTCCACCTCTCTTTTATCACACATGCTCATATGGCATTAGAGAGCTGCCTCACAGCCACTCCTCTGCTGTCATTTTGGTGTAGGTCCTGGCTTTTTGTTTTGGAGACAAAATACAGTGACACTTGGCATTTACAAAACCATGCAGCCTATGCAGCGTATTGTCCAGATCTGAAGCTGCCGACCCACATGCCATCTGTGCGAATTAGGTCACCTTGGCCATGTTTTGTCTTCATAGTGCAGATAAGGGAAATAACTTATCCTTCTGGAGGGTGGACTGGAAGCATACAAGGATTTTAGTCCCAGCAGGACTTGTCCTGCTTTATTTACCAGCCTTAAGTGGGGATAATAAAAACAAAGGAACAAAGGAACAAAGGTGGGGAGGGGGGGGGAGAGAGTAGTAAAGTGCAAGGTGCATATTGTGCCCCAGAGGGAGGATGTTGTGTGTATGAGCCAGCGCACTGCCTCTAAACAGAAGTCTGTATTATTGTGGCGATACTGGGAGATCCCAGCAAGAGGCAAGCCTTATTTTACTGATCTGCAAGTAAATGCGTAGGAATAGACCATTCTTGTCCCCCAGGCATTGCAGTACATTTGCTGGGAGGGAAGCAGGAAAAAGATTCAGCCCATGGAGGACTGAGAGGGTGTATGACTTTTCCCAAGTTGTATTAAAACTTGTGTCAGAGCCAAGACTTAAACTCCTTCCCTCACCATCCACTCTCCAAATGTCCCTCAGTGGCTGCGCCTGCAAAGCTGTCGTTCTGAAGAGCGTTAGGATCTGCCTCTGAAGTGACTTCAGTGCAGTTTCTCTCTTCCTCACCCCCTCACCCCCTCTCATTAGCTTGAAAACTCCTATTTATAAACCTGCTCAAGCTTGCTTGTTCAGGGAGGAGGAGCTGAAACACTCAGCACACAGACTAGGAGACTCAGCAGAGATGCAGGCAGACCTACTTCTCACTCAAAGGGTAATAACCAGATGGAACAAGTCAGCAGGAAGAGTGCCTGAAATGTCACAGAAATGAGATCAAGCAACAGCTACAGCTTTATGTCTGCAGGCAGAATGGGGAGAATCACAGGATCTCAGGAAAGAGTAAGAAAGAAGGGCTGAGTGGAAGCAAAATATTTAAATAGATAAGCACATTGGACTTAATGGCCTAATCATCTCCCCAGACCATCATGCTTACATTACAGGTTTTTGACACTCTCTCCCAACCTCTCTGACAGTGATGAACAGGAGGCCCAAAAAGCTGGCTTGCTGTGAAAAAGTGTGCCAGGCTACTAACTGTGGAGTGACTTGTCACCTCTGTTGTTAAACAGATCACTAGCCTCCCTGAATCTCACTGAGATGCTGTTTGTAAGCACAACACTTGTTAAACTCACGCTTGCTTGCAATTTCTGTAACACCTGGTGATTTTCTGCTGGCAAGCTGCAGAACAGGCTGATTGCAACTTGAACCCCTGTGAGGGGAGAAGCAAGTACCTAAATAGCTGTCCTACATTGTATGGCTCTATATACAACAGTCTGGCTTCTTCCCTTAGCTTTCCTCCTGACTATATTTTATGATAATGATCCAGACACGACCCAGCTATCTATGCTTTTCTGGAGAATGACAAGACAATTATGAAAGACCAGACGAGCTCATCTGCTGTGCAGAAAGAAAAAAAGCCGGTTCCTAAGTTTTATGTAAAAAATCAACAAAAGTGCAGTAGCCCATAAGGAGTTACATTCATGGGGAGAAACAGAATCACATTGTTCAAAAAATCAGAGGAGAACAAAGAGGTTCAATGAGAATCCAAGACCAAAGCCATTTCTGCTAAGGGGCTTGAATCCACATGCTGAACATAACCTTGCCTCTTCCCCTTCCGGCTTACCAAATGACTTCATGGAGCTCTTCGTGCTGTCATGCAGGCACCTCCCTGAGCTTCTGAGCCAGTGGAGGGCAAAGGACCTGCTGTCCTAAGTGCCCTGCTCTGCTCTTCTCCAATCTGAATTTCTCTGGTTAGTCTCATTAATACCAGATTAACTCTTCTTGACAACTATGCTCTTAGGTGCTTTGTCATCTGTTACATTATCATGTTACTTCAAAAAACATTTTAATGCCCACTGTCTTACTGGGCTGAAGTCCCAATGCATTAAGCCACAGTTTACAGATCTAGTAAAGGACAGTCATTTCTACAAAATGCTCACAAGGTGTCAAAGATGAGACACAACTGTTGAATGGAACAGGTAGACTGGGGGGATAAGACCAAGAGTTACAAAAGTAATGTGAAGTGCACAATTGTGCCATTTTCATTCTGATGGTTTTAATGATGGTGTGCTGGAAATACTGGAGTACTGGGAAACTCTCATGATAATACAAAAAAAAATTCTAAAAATAAAGTTACTGAATTTGCATATACGTAATTGCTCTCTTTGCTGGAGAAAACCTGATCCAGTTTGTGGTATCATCTGACATATTTTAGGTGTTTAAGAAGCTCTCTGCTAACATCAGAGAAAAAACATCAGCCTGTCTAGAGCATGTCTCTGTGTCAGGCACAGACTGAAGTGGTTTCAGAAGTGAGCAATTAAAATTGTCACAGGTCTAGAAAACCTGGCCAAAGCAGAATGATTGATAGAATTGGGTTCGGTGGGTTTAAGAGAAAGAAAATTGAGGGGGAATGTGGAAAACTGTCATCTAATGGAGCTATGAAAAGAACAGGGATTAATTGTTCTCTGCTTCTGTGGCAGAAGGGGTACACGACAAATAGTGTCCAGCTTTGTTTGCACAAACAAAGATTTTGGTTAAGTATCAGAAGTAGATTTATTATGAAATAGGGAGAGAGAAGCAGTGAAGCAGCCTTGAAGGCTGTGAAGTCCATGTTTATGGAGTCCTTTAACAACAAAGCTTTGTTAGACGGTGATGGTCTAGGCATATTTACTTTGTTGTAAGGAAGGGACCTCGGAGGTCCCTCCAGCCCCATATTTCGATGATTTCAATTAAGTCTACAGTTCTAACAGCAAGGCTGTAAGCTGTAATCTTATTATACAAATAAAGATAAATTGAAATCTCTGTTGGGTTCCCAGTGACCAACCCTGGAAGGGGAAACAGGAGGCTTGGGAAGAACAAATGCCACAAGAACCTTTAAAGATTTGTAGGTGTAATTTGACCCTGTAGTTTCAGGAGCATCTGTGAAGAATGGCCCAGATTGAGTGGGCTAAAGCAGTAAAAAACCCCTACTCCTTATCATTAGTTTTGTGAAGGGACAAATTGGAGGAGATGGGCTTCTCCTGTGTTTAAGCAGGTGGCTTCAGGGCTGGCAGTGGGATCCGGCCTGCATCTCAGTGACTACACTCACAAATGTACAAATGCAAAACTCACAATAACAAAATGTTATTGATGGAAATACCCTGACGTAGCTAAGGTGCACTATTTCAGAGCTGGTAAAGGAGAGAAATGTGTGAAATTAAGTTACTTACATTCCTTGTCCAAAGTCAGGGGGGAAAGCTGAACAGCACACAGGTAAAAGAGATGGATTTTAAATTACATTACCAGTAACCTGTGGTATAAGCACTACATTTAAGGTTGTTGAGTATTTTTAGAAGCATCCACTGGGTTTGAGTTAAAACACTAGATTTACAAATGCATAAGTTCTCTAAATTAATAAAAATACAGATGTGTTTACCTGTGCTGTTTACCTGTGCTGTTTAATATATTTAATATATTCATCAACGACTTGGATGAGGGAGTAGAGTGCATCCTCAGCAAGTTTGCTGATGATACGAAACTGGGAGGAGTGGCTGACACGCCAGAAGGCTGTGCTTCCATCCAGCGAGACCTAGACAGGCTGGAGATTTGGG